>VDFB02193867.1:133599843-133853911 GCA_007258455.2 Sequoia sempervirens | reverse complement strand
AATTCTTAATGATTGGGCAATCCTCTTTTCTTCTCAGCCTTTTCCCCCAATCTGCTATTCATCTGTGCCTTTATTTATTATCCAATTCAAACTGAAAATTACCTCTTGCTGACCGCGACCCTCAGCCTTCTCCTATTTTATTTTATTTTATTGTATTTGTTGATCTCCTCCTCTAGAGGCACAACATGGAGTTATAATTTTTTATTTAATTTTTCTTTACTTAAAAACTCTCTCCTTTATGCTGTGTGGTCTCTTCTTGGCTATCCCTACCAAATTTTATTATATCTGCAATGTATATTTCTTCTTCACTAATGTTGCACACCATCCATTCTCTCCCCTCACTAGCCACGGCCTATCCTTTCCCCTTCCAGCTTCATTTTTTTTTTTTAACTTTTGCAAACAAAGTAGTCTTCATTAGTTTCTTTTCGCATTGATTTTATTTTTCAATCCTTTGGTAATTTGCACCAACTATTTTCCTCATTGCTGCACCTGTCCATTTCTCAGAATCTCTTCCTTTGGCTTGGGAAGGTAACCAAAATAAAGAAAATGAATTGAAATTACTTTATTTTGTCTGCAACTGCCAATAACCATACGTCACTTTGGGTGAACATTGGTTCTTACCTTCAAGAAGTTGAATGTAATTAAATCCAACATGCTCTTGGAAGATTAAGGAGATGTCATTGATGCATTTGTTGGCAACATGAGCAAGAGGTAGATACAGTTATGCATTATAGTGTTGTCATTGATGTCAACATTATATGTTGCTTTGGAGATCATGGTGCAAATCATTTTGGTTGGTTCTAAACATGTTTTAGGATGTTTGCATAAGGCAATTTTGCAAGGTTCGATCCAGTAAAGACAATTGTGATGAAAATTGACTAAGTGTTAATACCAGTGATTCTGTGTACAAGGGATCCGATAATTGGGTTGTAAAATCCCCCTTATTCACCCGTTAGCGTTAGCAAATCCAAATAATCAGCTAAAAAGAACCCTTTCACTTTCTGATCACTTAGATGTGTGGGCAAGGTGAGTGCATACAGTAGAAAGGGGATCTTTAGCTTGTAAAACTGAATATGTTGGGAAATACAAAGAGGGACGGCTCAGCCGATCAGAAGTAATGCAAATGCAACTCGACCACTTATTCAACGGGAGTATATTGACGGCTCAGTCGATCAACATGATGATGAATTACAAAGTACTGAAAAGTAAAGTATGGGCAGCTTGCCGACCCCTTCGCTTGTTCAATAGGAAGTACAAAAAGTAAATGTTGAAAGTAAATGGACGGCAAGGCCTGTCCCTTCCACTAAAAGTGGGAATTACAAAGTAAAGTGCAAAAATGTAAAGTGATTGAATCAGTACTACTAATTTCAGCCTTACAATGAGAAGCAATCTGCAAGTTACAAGAGTATTAGTTGTCCAATCCACTCCAAATTGATATTAGATGATCTCCAAAACTTCACAAGTTATTCTACTGAAGGAAACAAGCCAAAACTAAACTTCTAACAATCTGAAATGAAAAAGCAGCATACAGAAAACTCAAACCAGCAAGCATGAATCACACCAAAATGCTCACAACTCATCCAATACTCCTCCGATTGACATGAAACAAAGTGCAAATGAAGCATAGGAGGTAGGTGCCCAAGTCTAGAACATGAAACAGTAGCAAACACCTTCCAATATTTTATGCGCGCATTCCAAGGCACTTCCAGGCAAGGTACAGCCTCCCAAGAGTGGCGACCAACAAGATAAATTCAAGGACTCCAAAAAATCTGTAACTTTGCAAGATGAGGCGCCCAAGGTAGTCTAATTCATAGAGCCAACACCCAGAACCAGAAAAAAATCGTCAAGTGAGCAACAAGCCAAAACGTGCTTCTACAAGCACCAAACCAACAACACAGAAAACTGAAAAAGCACACCAAAACTTCAAAACATCTCCATTATGCTCAATTTGTTCTTCAGTGTAAAGAACAGTCCAAGGCTTAGCTAGGTGCTATCTTGCAAGCACGAAACTATGTTTTGCTAGGAGGTATGCTTTCCTCGAAGCGAGTGAGTAGCAAATTCGACAACACTTCGTTATAATTTTCAATGGATACCAACAATGAAGCCCAACACTCTTATTTATAACTTCTCCACAAATTCAAAATGCCTTTCCCTCCAATTAGGGCACCCAAACTGAAATCCAAATTCACCTTTCTTAATTTTCATTTGAGTTTCATTAGCCTCCTTTACAAGGTCGTCCAAAGCATTAGAGGAAATAATACTTTATTAAAAGCAAATATACATGAGATAGGCATCCAAATTGATTAAGTGAGAAACCTTATAAAAATTGCTTTTAATAAAATCAACTTATCTCTCCAAGCTAGGTGTCCACCATGCCTTAGCAAAATATTTCACTTAAAATGTAAATTCAACCAAAATATCAAATTTACCAAAATGAGCTCCAAGAGTGCGGGAGACCAAACTGCTCAAACTGACTTGCCTGAAATAGCCTTTGAACTGGATTGTTGAAACCTTGCAAAAAATAGCAAGTAACATCCCCAAAAGCTCTAACTAGAGAAATATTGATATGCGCTGAAAATACTGATATGCATCGGAAATACTAATATGATACTACTAAAAATTGTAATAGGCATCACAGACAAATGTCCTCTCAAATAGGTCTTCCATGATCTTTGGGCTCTTTTCTTTGGGTCTGTCTAATCTAAGGGATCTTCCTCTAAGATCTTTGGATCTTTCTAAGACTTCTAATGGATCTTTGATGAACGACTATCTTCCTACAATACTCTTCGTTGTCTAATTTATCTTCCTCCCTACCTCATGGCATGTGAAATAGTTGTTTAGACAAGTGTAAACTTGAATGTAAACCGAGCAATCACAAGGCAATGGAAAATTGATGACAGTGGAATACCACAAGTCACTTTCTATTACAAAACAAAATTGTCACTTGTCATCAAGGGGTGATTACAAAACTGCCAATTTTTTTATCAAGGTGATTATAAAACTATTGTTTTCTAATGAAATAGTTGTTGTCAATTGTGAAACATGTGACTTCTCTTTATACAAAACCATTGCTTCTTGGACAAAAATATTGGTTTTTTAATGAAACTATTATTTATTGTGAAAGCATTGCTTCTCTCTATACAAAACCGCTACTTATTGGAAAACTTACCAAGATGATTAAAAAACCTCTACCTATGAAAAATAAATAGTTTCACAAAAAAGCAAAAAAATACTCTAATTATGTCTGAAACCTCTAATTCCTTCACTAGAATGTCCTCTAAACCATAGTTGGAAAACTTGACTCAAGAAAAACTTAGCAAACTCGGCAGCTTAAAAAATTGCTTAAATTTCTTTAGAAACACATTTTTTTGCAAAATTCAATGGCAAGATGAATCCAATGCATACAAAAGTGTTTTCTATTAAATTTGATTATTTTAGTGCAAATTGATTACAAAACCGCATTCTCATGAGGAATACTGATGGCTGAAAGCATGATAGTCTGATACAAATTACAATAGATAGCTGAAAATGAAAATAGTAAAACTAAAAGCAAATACTAAATACAACATTTTACACCTTCCTCTTCCCTAATCTACTGAAAACTAGGGGAGAGGTAGATGTTCTAATCCTTCGAGTAGGTTGTGGCTCCTCAGTTGGCATGGAAGGCAGTGGTTGAGGCTCGACCTCCATCCTGGAGTAGATGGCAATGACTCCTCCTCATCCTAATGAATGTCATCCAACCCTACATCTCCTGCTACACCCACATCCTCTATTACCTATCTCTCAAAATAAAGAATCTCATCCTCAATAAACAATGGAGGTTGTTCATCCCGCCTTGACCAATCACTATAGGGATCTATCTCATCCAAATCAATAGGATCCTGTGATTTGTCCTCTACCCTTCTTGTGCATAGCCTAAGGTTGTATTGCACACAGACAAGGTCATTGAGGTGCTTTTGAGTTAATTTGTTCCTCTCCTTCATGTGAATGGCCTCAAACAAGCTCCAATTGCGCTCACAGCTGGATGCACTACAAGGTTGGCATAGTATGTGGAGGGCAAAATTCTTTGGAGATTTGGGGTATTTCCACCTCAATTTTTCCACCAAGCCTTTTCAAAATAAAATATTGAAGAGTTAGAAAACAAAGTCAAAACACATTTTATCAAATTATAAGATGCATATGAAATAAAGACTCCAAATTTTATACCTGGTATTTGAGTGGTTCTTCCTCGAATAGCTAGCTTTGAAGAAAAAAGCCTACCCCTTCCTTACCTGTAATTTTCCAACTCTTTGACAATGAGGTCTCCTACCTCAACCTGGGGTGCCATCCTTTGAATTCATGTCGTGAGCCCCTCCATAACCTCTCCATTAGGATCAAAATAGGTGTTTGAGAGGTAAAAACTAGGGTTGAGGAAGTACCCCATTTCATGGATGGGTTGGTAGAGTTGATTGTTCCACCTCATATCAATAATCTCCCACATAGAATCAAATTTGAGGTTGTTCCCCATGTAATAACTTTTGATAACCTCTTTGGCCCTATCCATGGCCTCATAAATATACCCCATTGGGTTTCGATCCCCATCTACCTAATAGAGAACTCTAACCAAGGGCTCTGACACCTACATTCACAATCCCTGTAGCTCTTTGTGCAAATAGGTGGTCAAAGACGATCCTTGCAACCCTCTCTCCTTCAAGCTTCTTTGCATAAGATGAGTCTAGCCATGCTTAAATTCACAAACATTTGTTTTAAAGCAGTCAATGAACCAATAATTCTTTACAACCCTCTCTCCTTCAAGCTTCTTTGCATAAGATGATTTTAGCCATGCTTAAACTCAAAAACATTTGTTTTAAAGCAATCAATGAACCAATAATTCTTTGCAATGTTAGAAAAACAATTGCAAAATTTGTGACACCGGATCTCACCAATTCTTTCCCTTGCGTGTGATCTCTCATCAAACTAGGAACCCAAAGGTGATTGTAGATAAATTTTGTGATGCTCCTTGCATCATCTACAATCGATGTCACCCAATCAAGTTTGCCTATCTCCTCCAAAAGAAGGTCAAGGCAATGTGTTGCACAAGGTGACCAAAAAAGTGTAGGATGTCTATCCTCAAGCAATCGCCCAGACGCCACATATGTTGTTGCATTATCAATGATGATTTGCACCACATTATCTATCCCCACCTCCATGACAACTTCCTCCAACAATAGAGAAAATGTTGCTGCAGTTTTTATTTTGTTGGAGGCATCCACCGATTTCAAAAAAACTTCACCTTTTGAAGCAATCAAAAAATTAAGGATGGTGCAGTTTTTCCTATTCATCCACCCATCTGAAAGAATGGTACAGCCATATTTTTTCCATTCTTTCTTTTGCTCTTCCACTACTTGCACCACCCTTTTAGTTGCATTTGTGAGCAACCTACAAGTACAAAGTAAAATAAGTACAAAATTTTAATTTTTAAACAAAAAATAGCTTAAATTCAACATAAATTAATTTAGATTAAAGAACATAAATTTAGCCCAAAATTTAACTTAGTATTTTTTAACTTAAAAGTATAACTTTGCATAAAATTTAAATTAGCTAACCTCCTGTTGGCATTTCAATTCGCACCTCTGTAATGCAGATTAGAAACAGACAGCTATGCACAGATAAACTGCTCTTCGAATTAGGAGGGGGAGCTCCCTCTTTGCTGATGTTGCTTAAAGAAAGTAAACTAAACTAATTTGCCAATCTTTTTGTTCAGCTAAAAGCACAACGTTATAAAACTCAAGCGCCGTAGCTGAGATTTTCTCTTTTGAATTTCAACTACGACTAAGCCTACTTTAATGACGTTTCTAACCACTCAAGTAAACGCAGAGCTTGAGAGTTAGAAATGAACAAGGAATGATTCTTTGACATAAATACTTAAACAAACATTCTTCCAATGCACATCTATTGTACTTTCAATGCAAGCTGAAATAAAGATCATATAAGCAGAACATATAAAACAGAAACCTGTGATAGTAGATCAAAGCAAATGAGGCATAAGATTTCCTTTTCTGAAATTTCAAGTAACAAGGATTACACTTCTGGGACAGTAGGATTGTAGCAAAATAGGCTTACAGTTTAGCGATCAAACCAAAATACATTGACACAAGTAACACATGAATTGAACAATATCTAACAGCTAAAAGAGGCATACAAGCTTGCTCTTACACTAAGTGAACAATACTGAATAACAATTAGAAGGCACTAGTAGGCTCAACGTTTTGTTATCACAAGCATGGTTAAAGAAAAATGGGCAAGGCTGCCCTTATTTATACACAAGCAGAGTAGGGAACTCTAAAATCTCTTTGCTTTTACAACTAAGACTTGCCAACATGCAAGCTTTATTTCTAAAACTAAAACAAGATATCTACCTATAAAAGCAAAAAAAAAGGGAAAGTGCCAACTATTGCAAGTTGATTATTTCTCTTTCACAAAGAATAGATAAGAATGAGACAAGAATAGAAAGAAAGCTCGGGAAAAGCTTCGAGTTCACTGCTGCTTTAAATCTCAACTATATCCGCCAAAAAGTTGGAAACTACCTCTCTATCAGAAGCGTTGATACTATCCAAAGCCATATTCCGCTTTTTTAGGATTTCTTCGCCTTCTGCAATTGATCTCAGAAAATCTTTGGCATCTTGAGTTGCTTTATCAAATCTTGCTAATTTTGGTGGCTCTACAACTGGAGTGATGACCTTTCATAAATATATCATCTTGTTTCAACATATTTTTTTTACCCTATGTGTGACCATCTTCTGACATTCCTCTGTTTCCTCTGCAGCTTTTTATACTTCTGACACTTCTCCTGATTTTTCAATGGAAGAGTATTGTACAACTCTTTTCAAATACTTGTCCTTTTGCTCATACCACACCTTTTCACGTTCTTCGACTGAAATGATGATGTTTTTTGTCCATGGTGGTATTGATAGCACTTCTCAACATCATTCAGCCTGAGGCTGCAAACAACCCATCAAAAGTTTCCAAGAAATCATGATACGGCATTGACTTGGTTCTGAATTCAATGGGAGAGTACTCCATGCTAAAAAACTCGAAGTTTGACTGTAAACTCGACTAAGCTCAGACAAGTTCAGCACAAAAGCTAAAAATAGCTTGCTGATTTTTCTTCTTTAAACGGGCAGATTTTTCAAAAATAATCTGAGATATGGGTTTTGTGTAGAATCTAAAGTTGTAGATGGCTGGTCGAAAAAGCAGGAACACTAAAATTTTAAGTTTTTCCCGGAAAAGTTGAGAGCTAGGTTTTGTGTAGAAACACGTTTTAAAGAGACCCAGTTGATCAAATTTTGAAAATACTAAAGATTTCTTAGACATGCGAGAAAAAATCAAGTTCTTGAAAAATATAAAATTTTCCAAAGTTGTAGAGAATCAAAAACCAAGCTGACCCAAATTGTTGAAAATTGAAAAAGATGACGCCCTTCTTATGAAATGTGATGCCTAGGAAAAATAAAGCATGAAAAAGCAAGCCTCTGTGCAACCTGATCTCAAAACCACGAAGAACATTGAAAAAGCACCACGTTTTGGCCTTCAAATCTTGATATGAAGAAAATTATACGTTTCCTCCTCTAGATGCTAACCTACAGAAAGTGAATAATGAATGCAAAGGCCTCCTTAAATAGGTTTTGAGGATAAAAAACGCTTTTATTCTCCAGCTTTAACTATTTTGAAGCCAATCTTGAGCAAGTTCGTCGAATGTGGACGTTGTTTGAGAGTTGAATGATGAAAATTTGGAAATTTCTCTAAGGCTTGAAAACTTGGGTGCCCTTCTTGGCAAAACTTAGCCATTTTCTTGACATTTTCAACTTTTTGCTTGATTTTCACCTCCATTTGATCCTCAATTTCAGGTGCTCGGTGAATCCTGTGAAGTGGCTAAATGCTCCGTTGCGTAGCATGACTAAATCTAGGATGATTTTTCTGGAGGCAATATTTGATAAATACTGATTTTGAGGCCTCAAAATCTTGGGCACCCCTGGCTACCTAGGGCACCCAAGTCCTCCAGACAGCCATTTTTCATGTTCTTCAACTTTACACTGCTTTCTAATTCTTCCGATGAATTCTCATTTTTGGCCATTCAGGAGGTCCGATGATCTGACTGTTGGATTCGTTGGATAGCCTGATTAATTATGAGGGGGGTCTTCTAGAAGTGACTGGCCTAGAAAAGCAGTTTTAGGGGGTCAAAAGCTTGGGCGCCCTTGGCTAGTTGTTTCTCATTTTGCAAGATTTTATTACTCCGTTCAATCTGTTATATCTAGTGCCTGTCAAATCTGATGAGTTCGCCATTGAATCCGTTGAAGAGCTGGACTGAATCTAAAGAAAAGTTGTTGGAGACTACAAACCCTAATTTCAACTTTTAGGCTCTCAAATCCTTGGGCGCCCCTAGCTAGCTGGGGTGCCCATCACTCCCAAACTTAGTTATTTTTATGAGTTTTTCATTTTCTCAACTTTGACCCTCCAAGTTTTGTCCTTTGTTTGATCAGCAGTTGTTGGTGACTGATGAATCTGACGATCAGGCTGAGATATACACCGGATAGCTGGCAGAATTCTAAAGAATCTAAGCATATTTGCAAACCTTAACTGCTGAGTTTGAGCCTCCAAAACCCTAGGCACCCCTGGCTAGCTGGGGCGCCCAAGAATCTTAGAGATAGTTTATTTTCTAATATTTTCATGATTTGCAGTTTGCTACTTCGTCAAGACTCCTTCGTTTGATCTGAGATTCTGGTTGATAGATTGATCTGATGACCGTGCTGATGGATTCAATGCGGAGTCTGTTGAATTCTGAGCAACATTGTCTGGGAAGCACATACCTTAATTCCATCATCTGGTACCTTGAAAGGCTAAGCGCCCCTGGCTAGCAGGGGCACCTTTACTGGCATGTGTTAGTCATTTTTATCACTTTTTTGACTTTACCCTCATCCCACGCGTTTGTCATTGCTTTGACTGTCGGAGACTAAAAAAATTCTAAGGCATGAGTGTCTAGGCACCTTGACTGGGCAGGTGCGCCTCTATTCTCCAGACTTAGTCAAGATTTTGCAACTTTTAAGATTTTCCAACCTCCATTCTTCATTCTTTGTTCCTCGATCATCTTTTGTCACTTCTTGATCCGTGCAATGCTTGAGACCTTGAATCTGACATTTAGCAGTTGACCAACCTCCATTAATGACCTTGGAGCTCCTGATTTAGCTTCTGAAAAAGCAAAATTTACCCACCAGGGAAAAACTGATCTTTTGTAATATTCCCCCTTAATTTCTTTGAATTTTATCAGCACCAAACACCACTGTTAGCGTTAGCTCCAAATAATAACCAGCTTGAAAAGTAACCCTTCACTTTTTGATCACCAAGATCCCAATGTGGGCGAGGTGAGAGCATGCGGTGTCGGGGATCGTTAGCAACTGGAAAAGAATTACAAAGCTGCTAAGCAGCTAGCTGACCATGAAATGGAAATAATTACAAGAGTAGGTGGATAACCGACCATAAGCTCAACCACTTATTCAGCGGGAGCAAAACAAATTACAAATAATGAGGCAGCAAGCCGACCATGAATCCACTCTACCACTTATTTAGTGGGGGGGCGAATTATTGTGCTGAAATATAAATGCTTCAACCACTTATCTAATGGGAGCTAAATACAAAACTTAATTGCAGCAAATAAATAAATGACTGTTAGTACTACTAACCAACCTTACACTAAATGAATTTCAGCTACAAACAAGTCAGAATGAAGGCCAAATACAACCAATGATTAAGGACATTATCCTTAACTCTTTTACAATGATTACAGTCAGATTTTAGCCTCTAAATATCAGAAAAACAGAATTACTTCAAGTCTGATTAGAAACAATAAACACAGAAAATCAAACCAGCAAGTAAGAAATTCACCAATATGGATGCAACTCTTTCAATGCAACTCCGGAAGACTTCAAACAACAGTCAAATGAAGCCTCTAAACATGGCGTCCCATCTCCAATGATCAGAAAGTGCCAAAATAGCAACAAAGACTTGGCACGAATCCCAATGCAAAGGTACAGAAGTGGTACGGCCTCCAAGAAGGGTCAACCCATTCTATAAAAATCAAGACTCATAAATAAAATCTAAAACTTTGCACAACTGGGTGCCCTACACAGTGGAACAGCTTGCGCCAATACCGAGAACAAGATAAAAATCGTTGGCGAAGCTATCAACAGAAGTTTGCTTCAGCCATGTAGTTCTTCAGCAATACAAACAGACTATACATCAGCAATCTGCTTGTAATAATTCAGAAATTAAGCTCTATCCACACTCCTAAATGAAGCATGGTCTTCAGCAACCATCTAGTAAGCCATAGTTTCAGGCCCGAAGAATGGCATAGAAAGCTAGAAGGTGTGCAACCCTCGTAGCAAAGTCTGAACTCAGTTCAACAGGATAACATTACTAAATTTTCCAAAAGATTCTCAACACTTAGCAAAGCATCAATATATAGGCACAATTGGGTGATTGAAGCAACCTGTAACTCCCGCCAAGAAAGCTCTTTAACTTCTCCAAAGGATGTCCTCCTCAAATGCATTTTTAAAATATTTAAAATACTTTATGCTCTCTTCCCAAGTCGTCCCATTTTGAGGAAATATTAGAACATTAATAAAACATTAAATGCAATAATAAGGCGTCTACTTTATGGCCCCAACTTTAAAACAACTTTGAAGTCATCGCCTAGGTAAAGGGGTACAAACTCAAAACATAAAATTGACTAAGTGTTGAAACTCAGTAGTCAGTCCAATGAAGCAACTAAAACCAACGCCCAAAAATGATTCTACCAGACTGCCAAAAATAGCATGATGATTCAAGTTCACTTCAAACTCAACAGAATGCCAAACTGAGCAAAACACATGACTTACTATAAATAATAAGTGCCTGGAAGGGTTGACGGATTCAAATGCATGTCACACCACCCTGGAGATCTCTGAAAACCTAGAAAAAATCCAAAAACCTTTCCTGCATGCAAGGAACCAAAGAGAAATGCATGTCATTTTCCAAACATGCATGTTACCTTATCCTGAAGCTCTCCAAAAACCCAGAAAGCTCCACTAGACATGTATCAAAAACTCTCGCATGTAAACCTTCAAAACCTCCTAAAAAAGTGGAAACCCTAATTTGCTCAACTGATTAACCTACAAGTTTCCGAAAATAGGCTAAATCCAACTGAAGAGTGCAGGGCTAAATTTGGGACATTACATCTTTTGATGATTCTAACTAGAGCAGCCTGATGAGAAAGTATTTTAAGCCAATCAAAACTAGTTTGAACCCCTAGAGTTAGACTTCCTATTTTTAGAAAATTTTGCCAACGTCCATTTGGGAAGAAACCCAAAAAAAGTCTTTTTTTAGAAAAATTTCTTAAAATTTAGGGCCAAAAAATTAAGATCTAGGTTTTGTAGACAAGGTTGCTTTGAGCAGACCCAAATCCTCAGATTTTGAAAATTTTGAGTTTTTGAGCACCATGCATGACATGTAAGTTTTCATTTTTCGACCTTTTGACAATTTTTACAAGACTTTTGACCATTTCTTCAAAATGCCTAAGTGTAGCAAAAATTTTAATTTGGGGTACAACACCTCCCACTCAAGTCTCTACGAGAAAGTGCCTTGTAACCTTTTCCCGCAACTGTCAATGTAGTGACCAAATTGTCCCAATAAAGACTACTCGCCACATTAAAAGGAATGTTATTGAAATACCAAAAATCAGCACATGCCATGTCAGCATGTTCATGCACCTTCCTATTCCACCCAGTAGCCTCCAATGATGGTTGTGCTTCCGATGTGTTTCTAGGCACAAAAAAACTGTGTGGTAGCACTCTACTTGAAGTAGAGAAAGTGGAGGGCCTAGAGGCCGATGTGCCTTGAATGCGTGGACCATGAAGAGAGCCCACATTATCAAAACATGTTGATGACCATGACCACTAGATATGTTTGTTGCTATGGCTGCCCTTGTCCTCTCCCTTTGTAATTTTTTCTCTTTAGCAGTTGCAAGTAGGTCATACATCTCTCTTTTTATCTCTTTTGTGGTCACAAGACAAGGCTTGGCATCACGATGAGTAATGCCTACAAGATGGTATTTGAGGCGATTTATGCCTCCATGATGTAGCTTCTAACATCAAATGCAAATAGTCGATCCAGTCGTCGGTCCCTGAATGGCATACCTCCATGTAAGGTCTCTAGCTCTTGCAAGATGAGTGCCTGAAACCGGCTGTAGCATGAGCATCGATGGGGCGGAGCCTAAGGCTTCTCTATTTGCTATTATATTGTGTATTTAAGCTACACATACAAAAAAAAAGTACAACATATTAATTTTTTAATACAAAAAAAAAAACCTAAATTATACATAAATCATTAAAAATCAGCCTAAATTTGTGGTTTAAATCAATATAAATGAATTTAAATTAATAAAAAAATTATCTAATCTAAACATTCTAAACATTTTTTTCAAAAACCAAAAGATGAAAATAAAAAAAATAACCTAAGTATGAAAAAACAATGAAAATAATGAAAAAATTAAAAATAATAACAAAAATTAGTGATGAATCTTGTTTTTTAGAGTTTAAATGCAAAAATACTACTTTTTACCATATGATGATTTTTTTTCAATACCAAAATGAAGCAAAATGATTTAAACAAAAAAAATGAAAAACCAAAAACCTACCTGTGCTTCAAATTTGCCTTCAAAATTCACCAAAAAATCCCTTTCAATCTTCTCTCTTCGATGGCAAAACGCTGGAAATGGTGTGTTCGTTGTTGGTAAGGGTTTTTGTGCAAAGCAAAGCAAGTTTAGAATGTGTTTTTTTGTTTTTATGTCTTTTTTTCTCACAGCGGCCTAATATGTGCAAACTCACCGAGTTTCTAGCAAAAATTCACTAAAAATTCAACAAAGTTTCATGGCAAAAAATTCATGGGTTAGAAAATCGACGAGTCTGCCAACTATGCTCTAAACCATGGTTGGCAAACTCACCAAATAATCGGCAAGTCTTGAAAAACACTGAATTTTTTGACCTGCGAGTTTTTGCCATGTAAACTCTAGTGAAAACTTGCCGAGTTTTTGACGAGTTTTCGCCAAACTTGGCAAGTCCGTACAAAAAACTCGTCATGTTTGCACATATCAAGCTATTGAAGCAGAAAAAGGCATCATAACAGAAAAACACATTCTAAACTTGCTTTTCTCTACACAAAAACCCTTCCCAACAGCAAACACACCATTTCCAACATTTTACCATCGAGGAAAGAAGATTGAAAGGAATCTTTTGATGAATTTCGAAGGAAAATTTGAAGCACAAGTAGGTTTTGGTTTTTCTTTTTTTTTTTTGTTTAAATCTTTTGATTCATTTTGGCTGCAAAATGTTGCATCTAAATTGAAAACAAATCATCATATGGTAAAAAATAGGGATTTTGCATTTAAATTCCAAAAAACAAGATTCATCACTAATTTTTGTTAATTTTTTCTGATTTTTTCATTATTTTCCTGTTTTTTCATACCTAGGTTTTTTTCTTTTTTTTTTTTGAAAAAAAATGTTTAGATTAAATTTTTTGTTTACTGATTTAAACTCCTTTATAATGATTTAAACCAAATTTAGACTGAATTTTTTTTATTTATGTCTATGTTCCACCAAGTTTCCGGGACAGGGGGACGGCGGGACGGCGAGAAGCGTTTCGGGGACGGCAAATTTTTGAGGGGATTTTAGGGGACGGGGGGACGGCTGTATAGTATATATATATATATATATATAGGAGAGAGAGAGAGAGATAAATTTTAAAAATATAGGGAAATTTCAAATTTAAGATATTCATATGAGTAATGATAATCATAACAATCACCAATCATATTGACATATGCATCATAGAATCGAATTATCAAACAAATTAATACTACAGCTACCTAATTGCATCCATGGACCATAATTCAAATTCATGTCAAATAGTCAATGTGCATATGATATAAAATAATAAAATGCCCAAAAGGCTACAAGTTTGTACTACAAATGTCAAAATGACAAAGTCACAAGTGTCCAAAGGCAAAACATAGAAATAGAAAGTATGATGATTGCCACTACTCGGCATCTGCCAACACTGCATCAAAATCAGACTCATAGTCTGAGTCACTGTCACTGTGAGGGGCTAGCTCATCTAATGGAACTCCAACCAATCCCTCCTGTCTCTCCTCCTCATCAATTTGTGTGACATCCTCTGGATCAACATCCCATCGTAATGCTGGAGTCTGTCTATACTCAGGAGTCTGACGATCCTGGAGTCGCAAAGCACTATGCACAGCCACTAATTTTTCTGCCCGTCTAGAGGTCAGCCTATTCCTCTTGATAGAGTGAATAAAGCCGTATGTTGACCAATTCCTCTCTGCAGCAGAGGAACTAGCAACCTGTGAGAGGAGACAAAATTTAAAAACTAAATTAGTAATTTAAATTTACTAATTAGGACATTCAATTTAAATTATGATTATATAAATGTTCAAACTTCAACACTATCACTCATCTAAATCAAATTATGTTAATCTAAAGTATTACCTGTGAAAGGAGGCGAACAACAAGCATCCTCAATTGTGGTGCATCCTTCCCATGCCATGACCACCATCCAATAGGATCCCTTTGAGCTACTGTAGTTCTATCTACCCTGGCCTCTGGTTTGCCGAATGTTGGACCACGGAGATTAACAAAATCAGTGAACTGTGTACGAACTAGACTGGCCTCCTCAATTGAATATATTTTTGCAAGGGCCCTCATAAACCCTTCTTTCACCTCATCATCATCACAAGGAGGCATCCTACCAGGTCTAGGTACATACCATTTGGGATTAAGAGCAAAGGCTGCCATATGAAGCGGGGTGTTCATAGTGTTCCACCGCCTTGTCACAATGGGCCTAATTTTTTGCTCATATAATCCCGAATTAGGATCCTTATCAGAAATTGCTTTCTTCATTTTTCCAAGCATGGAGTCAAAAGTTTCATAAATCTCTCCAAGACTTGGAGAGTCTGTATCAGCATATCTAATGACATCCACAATAGGTGAAATGATGGAGCAAACAAATCTGCAAACAAAAATTTGAAAAAAGACAAGTTAGAACTTAGAAAATAAAAAAATATTAATAATAAAATCATATATATATATTTTTATAAAATCAGCAATCAATAACAAATTATTAATTAACAATTTTTTTACCTCACATTGGACCACCAATTATCATCAAGAATTTTTTGTTTGATGCTTCTCCCTTCTGCAGTGCTTGCCATAGCCCATCTATTCCACTCTGAATTAACCATCATCAACTGTAGAGCCTCCTGTACCTCAAGCATCCTCTCTAACAAAATAAAGTAGCTGGCATACCTTGTTGCTACAGGCTTGAGAAATTCCTTCCTTGAAAATGTCCTAAAGAGGGCAAGTGAGGTGTGATGGTTGCAAATAAACATCTGAATGTCTCTAGCATCTACAACCACCTGGTGCACCCAATCCATCTTCCCTATGTCTTTCAATGCGTTGTTCAACGCATGAACACAACAAGGAGTCCAAAAGATGTGCTTGTAAGCACTCTCAACCATCAAACCTGCTAATCTGCACACACGTGCTGAATCAGTAACCACCTGCACAACATTGGTTGCCCCAACCTCCTCTATAGCCTCTTTCAAAATATTAAATTGGAATTCTGCATCCTTGCGCTTTCCAGAACAATCAATGGCTCTAAGGAAATATGGACCAGCTGAACATGTGACTATGATGTTTATAAGTGGCCGTTGTCTAATATCGGTCCACCCATCCATGATAATAGAGCAACCTGTTCTAATCCAACACTGTCTCATGTCCTCCATCACCACACTCACCTTAGAATATTCTTTTTCAAGGAGTGTAGTACGTAATTTATGTTCTCCAGGGGGAATGTATGAGGTACCAACATTTGCCACATCTCTAAACATTTGTTTGAAGTAGGGAGAACGTGCTACATGGAATGGGATAGCATGGGCATAGAAAAATTTGGCAATGGAAGAATCTGCCACATCTCGTGCTTGCACATTGAACATATTTTCAACTGTATTTTGCTGCTCACTAGAAGTAGCAGCCTTCCTCTTCCCTCTTGTGGAAATATGAACACCACCCGCACCACTACTACCACTACCAACACTAGGACTACCAAGCATAGAGGGCATAGGTGAGGTTGAATGTGCGGATTGAGTTTGCATAAGCTGATCCATAGGCCTTCCTCCGGCCTCCAAGTGCAATCTATAACACTCCATCCTCTCAAAATCTTTTATATCTTTACAACCCTTGACCCCATGGCCTCCAAAACCCAATAGATGAGAATAGACTCTTGTATAGCTCCCATTATATTTTTCTTTGCAAATGTGACATAGCCACAATCTACTACCCCCAGTGTTTTTCCCTTTGCCTTTGTCTATACGTGATGCTAGTTGAAGAAGAGGTTTTTTAGAATTAAAAGGGCCTTTTGCATATTTTTTCAAGTCTTCAGAAGGGATATCAAATGGATTTGTTTGAGGCTGCCCCATATGAATTGATTGGTTTTCTTCCCCCCTCTCAACATCCCCACTATCTTCACTATTGCTGCTCATTTTGTTTTCTTTTGGTTTTTGCAAACTGAAAATTTAAAAAAAAAAACAAAAAATCATACATTTTATCATTTTAACTTAGAAAAAAATGAAAAAAAATGAAAGATAATGAAAGAATAACTTACCTCTTTCACTTCTTTTGTTGGTTGCTTGCTTAATGCTCTCCTTTCTTCCTCCTAAATGCTGTTTTTCTTCTCCAACAACTCCTTCAAACCCTCCTCTTTCTCTTCTCACTTTTGCTCTTGGCTGCAATTTTATCTTGGCAAGTTAAAATGAGATCAAATGAAGGTAAAAAAATGTTTTAAGTGGCCATATTAGGGTTGGGAAGGCGTGGGGCCCACAAAGCAATGTTTTAAAAAAGAAAAAATTAAAAAAAAAACTTTATTTTTATGTTTTATAAGCTGTTGTGCGATAGGGGACGGCCTGCCACCCCCCAGGAAATCGAGGACGCTGGAGTCCCTCCATCCGGGGGGCGGACTGCCCGTCAGGCGTTTTGCTCGGGCGTCCGGCAGCTACCGGGGTGGGGAGAAATACCTAGGGGACGCGTCCCCGTGTACCCTTGATTTATGTATAATTTAGGTTTTTTTGGTATTAAAAAATTAATATGTTGTACTTCCTTTTTGTATGTGTAGGTTAAATACACAATATAATGGTGAATAGAGAAGCTTCTAGTTCAAGTTTAGCCTCAAGCTCCACCCCATCGTTGCCCGTGCCACCATCAATTTCAAGCACTCGTCCTATAGGAGCTAGAGACCCTACATGGAGGTATGCCATGCGAGGACCAAAGTTTAAATCGGCTATTTGCATTCGATGTCAGAAGCTACATCATGGAGGCATAAATCGCCTCAAATACCATCTTGCAAGCGTTACTCATCGTGATGCCAAGCCTTGTCCTACAACCACATAAGAAATAAAAGGAGAGATGAATGCCCTACTTGCAGCTGCTGAAGAGAAAAATTACAAAGGGAGGGGACAAGCAAAGTTGGTGGTCATGGTCATTAGCAAGTAGAATCTCAATTAGATGAGGAAACATGTCATGACATTGTGGGCTCTCTTTGTGGTCTACGCATTCAAGGCACATCGACCTTCAAGCCCTCCACTTCCTCTAATTCAAGTAGAGTGCCACCGCCTACATCTTCACGCATGCCACAGTTTTTTTGTGCCCAGAAACACACCAGGAGCACAACCATCATTGGAGGCTACAGGGTGGAATAGGGAGGTGCATGAACATGCCGACATGCCATGTGCTGATTTTTGGTATCTCAATAACATTCATTTCAATATGGCAAGTAGTCCTTATTGGGACAATTTGGTTACTCCATTGATAGTTGCGGGAAAAAGGCTACAAGGCACCTTTTCGCAGAGACTTGAGTGGGAGGTTAGTTAATTTAAATTTTATACAAAATTATACTTATAAGTTAAAAAATTAAGTTAAATTTTGGGCTAAATTTATGTTCTTTAATCTAAATTAATTTATGTTGAATTTAAGCTATTTTTTGTTTAAAAATTAAAATTTTGTACTTATTTTACTTTGTACTTGTAGGTTGCTCACAAATGCAACTGAAAGGGCAGTGCAAGTAATGGAAGAGCAAAAGAAAGAATGGAAAAACTATGGTTGCACCATTCTTTCAGATGGGTGGACGGATGGGAAAAACCACAACATCCTTAATTTTTTTATTGCTTCAAAAGGTGAAGTTTTTTTGAAATCGGTGGATGCCTCCAACAAAATCAAAAATGCAAAAACATTGTCTCTATTGTTGGAGGAAGTTGGAAGTTGTCATGGAGGTGGGGATAGATAATGTGGTGCAAATCATCATTGATAACGCAGCAACATATGTGGCGGTTGGGAGATTTCTCAAGGATAGACATCCTACACTTTTTTGGTCACCTTGTGCAACACATTTTCTTGACTTTCTTTTGGAGGACATAGGCAAACTTGATTGGTTGACACCGGTTGTAGATGATGCAAGGAGCATCAAAAAATTTATCTACAACCACCCTTGGGTTCTTAGTTTGATGAGAGATCACACGCAAGGGAAAGAGTTGGTGAGATCGGGTGTCACAAGGTTCGCAACGGTTTTCCTAACATTGCAAAGCATTATTGGTTCATTGACTGCTTTAAAACGATTGTTTGTGAGTCAAGCATGGCTAGACTCATCTTATGCAAAGAAGCCTAAAGGAGAGAGGGCTGCTAGCATAGTCTTTGACCACCTATTTGTACAAAGAGCTACAGAGATCGTGAAGGTAACTTCAAAATTTTGAATTTAAATCCAAGTTGAATATTTTGTGTTTTTTAATTTAAGTCTATTATGAATTTGTAACTTTAATCTTTTTGTTTTTATAATGTAGGATTTGTTGAAGCCCTTGGTTAGAGTTCTTCATTTGATAGATGGTGGGGATCAAAACCGAATGGGGTATTTATGAGGCCATGGATAGAGCCAAAGATGCTATCAAAAATTATTACATGGGGGGCAGCCTAAATTTGATCCCATACAAGAGATTATTGATAGGAGGTGGAACAATCAACTCCACCAACCCATCCATGTAGTAGGGTACTTCTTCAACCCTAGATTTTTCTTCTCAGACACAACCTTTGATCCTAATGGAGAGGTTATGGAGGGGCTCACAACATGCATCAGAGGATGGCACCCTAGGTTGAGGTGAGAGACCTCATTGTCTAAGAGTTGGAAAATTACAAGGAAGGGGTAGGCTCTTTTCTTTAGAGCTAGCTATTCGAGGAAGAACCACTCAGGCACCCAATATAAAATTTGCAGTCTTTACTTCACACACATCTTATAATTTGATAAAATGTGTTTTGACTTTGTTTTCAAACACTTCAATATTTTATTTTGCAGAGACTTGGTGGAAAATTTGAGGTGGAAATACCCTAAATCTCCAAAGAATTGCCCTCCACATGCTATGTCAACCTTGTAGTGCATCCAGCTATGAGCGCAATTAGAGCTTGTTTGAGGCCATTCACACGAAGAAGAGGAACAAATTAGTTCAAAAACGCCTCAATGACCTTGTCTTTGTGCAATACAGCCTTCGGCTGTGCACAAGATGGGTAGAGGACAAATCACAGGATCCTACTGATTCTGATGAGATAGATCCTTATAGTGATTGGAAAGGATGAGATGAGCAGCCTCCATTGTTTATTAAGGATGGGATTCTTGATTTTGAGAGATAGGCAATGGAGGATGTGGGTGCAGCAGGAGATGTAGAATTGGATAACACTCATGAGGATGAGGAGTCATTGCCATCTACTTCCAGGATGGAGATCAAGCCTCAACCACTATCTTCTATGCCAATTGTTAGAAGATTAATCTTTACTTGGTAAAGGTTATTCTTTAATTGTAATTATTTATTAACTTGTAAGAATATTCCAAAGGAATCCCTACAAGTCTTTTGTTTTTTTGTCTTCTCACACATGTGTGAGGATGACACATTTTATTTTTTAATTCTTTTATTAAGGAATATTTGTAGCCACCTCCTTAAGAGGTTCTTGACACATTGCACACACATAGATGAATGGTGGCATTCATTGAGTTGGGAGTTACATTCTAATTCTAACTCCACTTCTCACCTCTATTTATTGAGGTGTCTCTCCTCTCATTCTTCATTCAAGCAAGCAAGCTTAAGGCTTAAGTGCCCTCTCTCTCTTTGTATCATTCTTAGATATTTTGCCTCCATTCATAATATTGGGGTTTTTTCTTGTTTTTTCCCCTTATCAAATTCTTGTGTCTCCTTTGCATTTGGTGGTGCTTGGTTGGCTTCTATATTTCTTGGTGATTTCTTTCCTTCAAACAATGCTCATTAGTTGGTACTTTCCATTGCTCATTTATTTTTCCTTTCATAGTATTAGAGCTTTGGTATTACTAATCTTATGAGCTACATTGTTGAAGGTTTACCAAGTTTTAAAGGCACACCATTGGAGGCGCTCTAGAGAGGAGAAGAGTCAAAAGTTTAATCTTTCTTTTTGTCTAATAATATTTTTCTAACCCTTGTGCGGGTTTTTTTTTATCTAAAGATTTTTAAGTAGTTTTTGTTTTCAAATTTCAAAACAATATAATTTGCATGCACGTTTAAATTTGTGCAATTTTTTAGAAAACCTCAAATAAAGGGTTATAGTTCTTTTTTTTTTTTAAATCCATTATTTCTGCATGTTATAATTTGCATGTTCAAATTTTTTTTGGCTCTAACCCTAGTTTTGAATTTTTTTTAAAATTAAATCATTTTTTTAAGTTTCAAAAAAATTCATAGATTCATTTATAAAAAATAACATTAAAATCTAAATTTTTTGTTGCTTTCAAGGGTTTCAGCCCTCTGATTATTCTATTTTCAAAATTTTAAAAAATCAATTTCAAGTTATTTAAAATAAAATATCACTCTAATGTTTTAAATACAAACAATAATAAATAATTCAAAACAATAAATCCCTTTTTTTTAACAATAATAAATAAACAAATGTAGTAAGTTTGCAAGCCTTCAACCCTCTTGCAGCCCTCGCCGCGACATGAATCGGCCTCTTTTTTGTTCCACGACATTGCACCAGTTTCTTCCCTCCCCTCACGCTTTCCCTATGCCGCTTTTGCACTTCAATCTTCACTGCGGCCTCCTGTCATGGCTCATTCTCTTCTGTGCACTCTGCCTTGCACTCAATAAACATTTTGTTACTATTTCATTTTTAAAACACAAAAAAAAGCCCTTATTTCACTCACCCATTTTTTTTGTATCGCCCACTCATTTCCTTCCCCACCCCCCATTTAAAACTTAAAAAGTTTTTAAAAAATAAAATCCTTTTTTTTTTGAAAAAATTCATATGAAAAAGATTTATTAATTTATAAACTTTTCTTTTAAAAGTTTCTTTAGTTTTAAATCTAATCTTTCCATTTATTAATTTATTTAAAAGTTTAAAACTTTTATTAATTTCTTTAAAAATTTCTTTTTAAATTAAAAACTTTACCTTCAACAATGTAGCTCACAAGATTAGTAATACCAAAGCTCTAATACCATGAAAGGAAAAATAAATGAGCAATGGAAAGTACTAACTAATGAGCATTGTTTGAAGGAAAGAGATTACCAAAAAATAGAGAAGCCAACCAAGCACCACCAAATGCAAAGGAGACACAAGAATTTGATAAGGGGAAAAAACAAGAAAAAACCCCAATATTATGAATGGAGGCAAAATGCCTAAGAATGATACAGAGAGAGAGAGAGAAAGAGAGAGAGAGAGAGAGAGCACTTAAGCCTTAAGCTTGCTTGTTTGAATGAAGAATGAGAGGAGAGGCACCTCAATAAATAGGGCTGAGAAGTGGAGTTAGAATTAGAATATAACTCCCAACTCAATGAATGTCACCATTCATCTATGTGTGTGCAATGTGTCAAGAACCTCTTAAGCAGGTGGCTACAAATATTCCTTAATAAAGGAATTAAAAATAAAATGAGTCATACTCACATGTGTGAGAAAAGAAAAAGACAAAAGACTTGTAGGAATTCCTTTGAAATATTCCTACAAGTTAATAAATAATTACAATTAAAGAATAACCTTTACCAAGTAAAGATTAATCTTCTAACACCAACCAAGGAGCCACAACCTACTCGAATAACTAGAACATCTACCTCTACCCTAGTTTTCAATAGATTAGGGAAGAGGAAGGTGTAAAATGTTGTATTTAGTATTTACTTTTAGTTTTACTATTTTCATTTTCAGCTATCTATTATAATTTGTATCAGACTATTAGGCTTTCAGCCATCAAGATTTTGCATGAGAATGAGATTTTGTAATCAATTTGCACTAAAATCAATCAAATTTAATAGAAAACACTTTTGTACTCATTTATGGACTCATTGGATTCATCTTGTTATTGAATTTTGCAAAAAAAATGTGTTTCTAAAGAAATTTAAGCAATTTTTTAAGTTGCTAAGTCTTTTGTCAAGTTTTTGCCAAGTCAAATTTTTTGGGGCTAGCAAGTTTTTGTCGAGTACGAGTTTTCCAACTAAAATAATATAAATATAAATATATTCAAACTAAAATAAACAAACTTGAATGTACACATGTATATATAAAAATTTAAATTCAAACAAAACATACCTGATATCTCCCAAAACACTCTATGCGGAATGTATTTGTTTGTTGTTGAAGATGTGCCAACTTCATTTCATACAAAGTGTTTCTGACACCATTCAACAACATCACGTGCATCTTTTATGCGATCTCCCTCATAATTCATTTAATGTTTTCTTAGAACACATTTGTTGCAAGCTCTTGTGTCATCATGTTCACTCTTTTCGTGCCCACTCGCAAAGAAGCTCCAAACATGTGGTATATTGTCATTTCTATGATATCTACATAGTGTATAAAATGGTCTTGATGATTTGAATTGTGAAGCACATCCATCTTACCATACAAAATGCTTTTCAATTTTCACACCCCTGATTGCCAAATATTCAAAAAACTTATTGAAGCAATGTTGTACAAATAGTGTGTCATGCTCTTTGTCATCACTAATATAGAAGTGATATTTTTTCTTAATGACTCATGCCTTAGATATACTGTCAACACCATCTAAATCCATTTGTGCATGTCGATAACACACATGCACCATAATAGTGATCTGCTCTGAAAAATAATATTGTGATTAAATCTCTTTTTGATGTACAAAGAGTAATTCTCTGCAACGTCAACTACCGATAACACCATTCCAAGTGGGAAAGTATCTCTTAATGTCTGAAACTATTGTGCTTGCCACTTAGAAAATAAAGCATGTTGTATGTATGGTTGTATCAATTTACGAAAAAATTTCATAAATGTCCCAATAGGTATCTCCTTTTCTACATAATCTAACCTTGTTGATTCTTTGCGACATTTGGTATGAAACTTGATCTACTTGTAACTCTTACAATTTACTAACTTTGTCAGGTTGTTATCTTCATCTCTCAAAGGCATTTAGCAAAAATGCATTTGAAACATGTGGAAATTTGGCTAAAATGTCTTTGAGAAACGAAAATACCAACCTGACAAAGTTGGTAAATTGCAAGAGTTACAAGTACATCAAGTTGCATACCAAAAGTGGCAAAAAATCAACGAGGTTAGATTATGTAGAAGAGGAGATACCTATTGGAATATTTATGGAAAATTTTCGTAAATTGATACAACCATACATACAGAATGTTTTCTTTTTTGAATGGCAAGCACAACAATTTCAGACATTAAAAGATACTTCCCCACTTGGAACAGTGTTATTAGTAGTTGACTTTGCAGAGAATTTCTCTTTTGTACATCAAAAAGAGATTCAATCACAATATTATTTTTCAAAGCAAATCACTATTATGGTGTATGTGTGTTATCAACATGCACAAATGGATTTGGATGGTGTTGACAATACATCTAAGGCACAAGTCATAAAAAAGAATATCACTTCTATATTAGTGATGACAAAGAGCATGACACTATTTGTACAACATTTCTTCAAAATTTTTTTTGAATATTTGGCAATCAAGGGTGTGAAATTTGAAAAGCATTTTGTATGGTTAGATGGATGTGCTTCACAATTCAAATCATCAAGACCATTTTATGCACTATGTAGATATCATAGAAATGACAATATACCACATGTTTGGAGCTTCTTTGAGAGTGGGCACAGAAAGGGTGAACATGATGGTGCAAGAGTTTGCATGTGATGTCCCTTACCTAGTCGGTTCTAAGGTTGTTGGATGATAAAGGTTTTGAGACTCTATTCCCACGCCAAGGGTCCTTTGCAATTGTAAAACCTTGAAATAATACCTGCATCACCATTTGTATACATGTCCACATTCCTATATGTTAGCTTTAATATCTAGTATCCAGAAATCAGATATAATCATACTTGCAGATTGAAAACAAAAGAAGAGTCACTCGACCCATCAGGGGAGGAGAATCATGAAATCCTTAAGGGGCCTAAGGCCTACCACCTCCTATTGCCCAACCCTTGCTTCGGGTCTGTGGGGCAGAATATGGCCCAACCCTTGCTCGAGCCTGTGGGGCAGAATCTAAAGTGGGACCCCCGCCCCTCCATGACTAAACCCTTGCCTCAGGCCTATGGGGCGGAAACTGGGTGGGGTTTTTAGACAAACCACTTCAGACATGATTCACCTCTCCTGGCAGGATTTCATGCACAATTCAGACAGTTTATATGCAATCACCACATATGCAGCCATTAGTACTTCATTTGCATTTTCACATATTATGCAATGACAGTATACAGTATGAGCATACAGTTCATTAAGTCCTAGCATGATGGTATATCGGAGTGCGGCAATAAATAAAGCAATATTCATGTTTATATGTCATTCATCATATTCCTCCAACCCCTGATGCAGATCAGTCCAGTCTACAGATCCAACATTAGTTCGATACAAATGTAATTTACAAAATCAAACATCAATCAAGAATAGATGCAAATTAATTGTCATTAGATTCATCATGATATGCTGGGGTGGAACCATGTCTATGGAGGGTAAACAATTATTACCTAAGGTCGATCAAGGACTACACAGTCCGCCTAAATATAATGCAAATGTTCTTTCCAATACAATGAAGCAATTCTAGATCTGACGCCTTAGGGCGGATTGACTTCATAATTTAATCATAGCAAAGACGACTGGGTCATTTGATAAGAATAGTTAAGAATGCAGTCAACACAAGGGTCGAAGTATGAAGACATGGATCACATACAGAATGCTGACAATATCATTATGTCACAATTCAGGAGAGCTAAATATTAATGCTAAGTGAAGAAAACTCATAGATATCCTTATGCCACGATCCTTTCTGCCTTCGATCCTTCCTTCCTGCTTCCCTAGACCTCCTGTCCCTCCTCTTATTTCTAAGAGACGAATCATTGCATCCTTCTCCCAGTTGTGTTCCCGTGACTTTCAACTAGTTTTGTTAAGGCATGTTTTAAGAGGTGCTTAACCGATGCATAACATGTTTCATTGGTGAATAAAGAATAAGGATCAACCCTACTATCCATTCGATAATAATCCAAATTATTCAATATACAAAAAATACGACTTATATATATTTATATATGTATATTTACATATATATATGTATATTTATATATATATATATATATATGTATATTTTTTTTCAAATGTACATCTTTTATATAAAAATGGAAGATACATAGATATATATTAAAATTATCATTCTTTCCTTTTGGTTTATGACATTGCATGAAACGTGCTCTAAGAAAGCATCAAATGAATTATGAGGGAAATCGCATACAAGATGCACATGATGTTGAATTGTGTCAGAAACACTTTGTATCAAATGAGGTCTGCACATCTTCAGCAACGAACCGATACATTCCACATAGAGTGTTTTGGGAGATATCAAGTATGTTTTGTTTAAATTCAAATCTTTATATATACATATATGTGTACATTCAAGTTTGTTTCTTTTAGTTTGAATATAGCTATATTTTTATTATTTTTAAAATCTATATAGATTCATTTTCCTCTTTTGTGTTCCAATATAAAATTTAAATGATAGACATATATGGAGTTGCATTTTAGAAAATAATTATCCTATATAACTTCATTCACCTCTTTATGTTACAATCTAAAATTTGTTCTTCACAATTATGTTAACAAGGTTTCTCTGGGTGAATGGTTCTTTCTTTTATAAAAGCCAAAGGTTAATATTAAATATCATCAAAAGGGCTAAATCTCGCCAATTTAATCACCGAAGCAATGAAACTCTGGATTCCATAGAAAAAGCCAACACAAAACAAAGTAAATATTCTTTTATGAATTTGGAATATTTGCCATGAAAGTTTTCATATTTTATATTATTGTATAATAGTTTGTATGGTACTTCAGGAAAAAAAAAAAACATTCGGGTATTAGGTAAAATAGATGAAGCCATCAAAAAACAAACTACACAAAGGCAGGTACAAAATGAGGACCCTAAAATTAAAATATGAAATTGACAATAATCTTAACTAAGTTTGGAAAAATATACAAAGTAAACAAGTCATCTCACTTCAATTGTGTGTTTGAAATCATGCATGAACTAAAATATTTGTTGGTTGATTAAAAATTAAAATTCTCCCTTCTGTCTCAAAGATTGGAGATCACATTCAAAAGATTGAAAATCTTTGAGAATGGTAGTTCTTTGTAGACAAAAGTAACCCTTCCCATAAATCACATAGACAAAAGCAACCCTGAAAATATGAAGAAAATGGGAGACTCGGAAATTTATCCTTCCTTGGGCTACATTAACACAGAGAAACAAAATACTTAATGAGGTTCATACAGATTAGAGACTGGAAAAGAAAATCATTAAGAATAAAGCAACTATTTCAAGATTAAATTTGATGGGGCTACTGAAAGCTATTTTAGTATTTTGGAATTGCAGTGGCAGGTGTGTGTAGGGATACTTGAGGACAGGAAAACTTTTGCTTTGTTAGAGATCTGGGGAATAACTGAAATAATTTTGTTGTGTGGAGGCCCTCCACAAAAGCTTAGCTCTAACCAAAGAGCACAACCTGGACAATATCCCTTGTGAAGGAGATTCTATGCTTATCACAAGGGAGATTCTATGCTTATCATTAATGTGACTAGAAACAGGGAAGTGGATTGTTGCTGTCTTCAGGCTGTCCCAAGATAATTTGAGAATATGGGATCCTATCAAAAAATATCTCCACTCGCCATGTTTAAAGAGAAAATAATAGAACTGCTGATAGCGCAGCTAATCTGGGTGTTATACCAAGATTTAGAACAGGACACATAATGGTCAATTACCCTGTTGAATAAATTTGAAATAGAATTGCTGCTTCAGACAGAAGCAATTAAAATTGTTGCTAACAATATCCAGTAACAGATTACTGCATTAAATTATGCTTGTTAAGTGTTCCCTTGCTTTTTCTCGGTTAAAAAATACTTTCCGATTGGCCCTAGTTTTCAAAGATTGAAATTTTAGCTATAGACCATGAAGTTTTGAAGCTCTTAATGCCTTTTGGTCTTTTGAAAGCTTAATTGGAGTAAACTGTGTAAGTCTTTCAACATCAACATTTTGAATCACACTCTATGATCCATCATCAAGATGATAAAAGTAAAGGTGTCTATATAAGTTTGTTTATGTTACCAAACATACATATACATATATATTGAAAGTATTGGGGCTTTCATAACAGGCAGCCTGGTTCAAATCCAAGGAGACATGATAATGTGTTAGAATTAGGTAAACTACCCCATCCAACATGTTAGGTGCAGCATAAGCATCATGGATTTTATAATATAGAGCCAGGTTAGAAAAACCCAAGAGACATGATCAAGTGTTAAGATTAAACAATGGCATGAAACTGTCTCAGTTCAGCAACCCCGGCAGATAATACAAGGTAGAAGTACCAAATTCAAATACGCCTTTGTTTGTGGTAACTAAGACAAGGATAAGATATACGATTATTTGAATGGAGTGGAGCAGCAAAGCCTTCCATGGTCTCTTACAAGGATGCAGCCGGAAGAGGAGTAAATATGGACTGGTAAAGGTTCTTTCTTCAAAGATGCAGAGATTAGTTCCAAAATACTACACTAGAGATCTTAAGGCATGAAGAACAAAGCAACTTCCATCCAAGACTATGATATATTGTAGTGAGAAATCACTAAATGTCAATTTTGTGAATGGAGTGGATCAGAAAATAGAGTGAAGCAGTAAAGCCTTCCATGGTCCCTTACAAGGATGCAGCTAGAAGAGGAGTAAATAGGGACTGATAAGGAGGTTCCTTTCTTCAAAGCTGCGGAAACTAGCTCCAAAATACTACACTAGGGATATTAAGGCACGAAGAACAAGGCAACTTCCATCCAAGACTACAAATATATATTGTAGTGAGACATCACTGCATGTCAATTTTGTGAATGGAGTGGAGCAACAAACAGAGTGAAGTGGCAAAGCCTTCCATGGTCTCTTTCAAGGATGCAACCAAAAGAGGAGTAAATAGGGACTGGTAAGGAGGTTCCTTTCTTCAAAGATGCGGAAACTAGTTCCAAAATACTACACTAGAGATCTTAAGACACAAAGAACAAGGCAACTTCTATCCAAGACTACAATATATATTGTTGTGAGAAATCACTACATGTTGATTTTGTAATTTTGCTGTAGAGAGTCTTGGATGGAAGTTGCCTTGTTCTTCCTTAAAATATACTAGACTGGAGATTATAATAGAGGATGCAAGAATCAAGGAAGGCATCAATATCCTGAAGGCTCACAATCTTAAGTGCAAATACAATAGTGGTGACCTAGATTCTCTGACATTAAGAAATGGGCTACCGATAAAAGGAAACCTTCAAGCACTTACTTTGCCAGATTTCTACCAAATGGTTTTTCCTTTTCATAATACCAACAAGAGAGGAGAGAGATAGGATCTTACAAGTGGGCCATGCATAATGGGCAAAGCTATCCTGACGCAGGAGCATCCAGTGGTTACAAAGATCCTCATTTGGACTAGTTTTTAATGAGAAGTTGGCGGTTACAGAGGTAATTAACTCTACCAAAAAAGTAATGGCAATAGGGATAGTGAATGAGCTTGAGGACATGGAAGTTTATTCAAATCCTGATGGTTACTTTTCCTTACTTTGGTGGATATTAATTTTTGATATGGGTTGTTACAAAGGCAACTCCACCTTGACTGTCAACAGCAGTCACTTCTTCCCAAAATAGTATTAGATGAAATAAGATAGCTGATCATTATAATATAAATTGAAATAGAGCGTAGGAAATCAGAGGCGGGAGTTAGTATGAGGAAATTATGGAAGTAACTAATTGTTGGAGGCAGCGGGGCTAAAATCCAATTGGAAGTGATGAGTCAAAGAGTACTCATAGTAGATTTTTCAGTTGTTTGTACTTTGTAACAAAGGATTTTGTAGTGTGAAGCCAATAGCAAAATTTATATCTTATTATAAGGCATAGGAAATCTGGAAAGTTATCTAGTCTGAAATATGTAGTCAGTAGCATTTTTTGTGTTGTTGCATATGTACTGAAGGTTTTGGTTGAATATTATCCCTATGTAAACTGTCAGCTGTGGAAGTTATCTGTTTTGTAATATTGATTTGGATACATGAAGAATCTCTTGGTTTGTGCTCAAACTGAGCTAAGCTTGAAGCTATCTTTGTAAAGTTGGTGTTTCTGAATTAAAAGTTATCAATTTCTCTTGGGCTTGTTGTCTGTATGTGAACTATATCTATATGAGAGGCTGTCTCGATTGGCTACCTGCTGAAGGTACCTGATCATGGACTACATCATAGCCTTTATCTGCTCCCCTGTCAGAATCACTCAAACCTAAAACCAACCCATGGAAAAAATCCCAGTGAGGATAAAAGACTATTTGGCCTTCCATTTGAATTATGGAAACTGTATTTTCAAAAAAATGGATGTGAATTATTATGCAATGGTCACCCTCGCCATAGACAGAACAATGAAGGAAGTCTACCCCGATATCAGTAAAATCTTCTCCCCAGTCAGTTTGTCTAAAATCAAAAACCATGGAATGGGTTCAAACCATTGATAACAAAAACCTATCCTTCCATGCAAGTTCTGTCATATACAGGGCATATTGGGAGATACTGCCCTGCAAAGGAAAATCAACAAAATCAAGATGGTCATTGGTAAAAAGTGGATACAAAGGTTTTTGGTAACATAAGAAGTTTTGTCTGCCAGATGCAGGGTTCTCAGCAATAGAAGGCAAATAAGGGCAAAAGCAGTATAGAAAAGAATAAGACACAGAAGGTTTTGGCAAAGTTAATCTCTCCAGAAGTTGAGGACACCTTTTTATACACTCTTCAGATAGATCGATTGGAGAAGAAATGTAAAGGACTTTCTTATAAGAAATCCTCAAAGAAAGACAATCAGGGTTCCAAAAGAAATGACGATGGGTATCAGGTAAAGGTAGCAACTGAATCTCCAAATCAGAAAATGGCAAGCAAGTATACTAAATAAAGCTCTCAGGAAGAATGAGGTGAAACAACAGTGAGAACAAAGGCCCCCAAAAATAAACATGATTAAAGAGCCTCTGGATGACAAGATTACACAGCTAAAGGAGAACATCGACCATGTCACCAGTACCACCCAGGAAAACTCAGACCCAATCTGTATCATCAAAAGAAAAATTCAACTCAGCAGGTGAACAAGAGGATGGTATGCTTCTGAAACACAAATCTTAGAACTGACCCAGATATAGTAAAATGTGGAAACAGGGTAAGCCTCTGAATTCTACAAGAAGATGAAAAGAAGCACTCAAAACATAGAAGCATAGGCAACATCAGCTTACAGATCTATCCAGGTAGTATAAGACGAAGCCTATTTCCTGGTATAACTGAGAATATAATACCCTGAGTAAACAAAGAATTGTACAAGACATGGTATGTTCATATGGAGTTACCATTTATTTCTTCAAGGAAAAAAATTGGTTTGGAATAGAAATGATCGCAGATTTGGAAAATCAGGGGATGATAGACCCTATCGTGCTAGAATCCAAGATACTCTGATAAATACACTGGCAATTGACCAATCAATTATTATCAGCCCACAAATAAACTAAATTAAAGAAACTTCAAGGCCCAAGCTTCAACCTTGAATTGATGTGGCCGCTGAACCTTGCTCTAGAAGATTGTATCCAAGGGTGGTGAGACTGGGAACCAGAAGAATTTAAAATGTTTGCTACGGCATTCATTAGAATTTGGAAATATTTTCAAGGAGAAGAAATATGCCGAACAAAAGTTGGCATCTAGCCAAACAATATAGAAGATCGAAATAAGCACTAGTTGAACTACATAACATACTCCAAGTTGGAGAGGAGAAGAAATAAACCGAATAGAAATTGGCAGTTATCCAAACAATATATGAGGTAGAAGGAATTTACCTAAGAAAATTCGTCAAGAGAAATAAGCACTAAGCTGTACATAACGTACTTTAAATTGAAAACTTGTATTAAAGGCAGAAGTCGAGGGTACCATTGCTGAAAGAAGGTAACATGAACACACAATTCTTCCATATCTCACGTGCAACACAATAAAAAAAGAAAACTAACGACCCAAGAAAGAAATCAATCACCAACCTAAAGCAGATGAAGGAAGAAATAGTTCAACATTTTGAGACCCTTTTCGTTGAGGATGAGGAAGTAAAACTTCTTACTAGCATTCCGAAAATCATAACAGCAGAAGAAAATACAGCGCTAATACAGAAAGATCGAAAGGAAGAATTCAAAGAAGCTGTTATTTTCCTTTCACAAGGAAAAGGCTCCTAACCTGGTTGGATTCCAAGCAAGTTTCTTTCAGAAAAATTGGCACATAATTCAGAGGGATGCAATAGAGACATTCAAGAAGTCAAGGAACATACATTGCATTCTAAAGGAAATAAAAGATACCTTCATCACATTGCTACAGAAGAAAAACAAGAAGCCACCCTCTATACTCATATAGACCAACCAGACATTAAAATGGAATCTCTAAGATAGTATTAACAGTAATGGTAAACAGGTTGAAAAAGTACTTTCTAAAATAATTTATGAGAAGCAGGAAGTTTTGTTCAAGGAAGAAAGATTGCAGATGGAACTGTCCTGGCCCATAAAATGTTACAATCCCAAAAGCTAAATAAAAACAAGGGAATGCCAGTCAAGCTAGAAAAACACAAAGAGCAACTCATAATTTTCAATAGCCCAGTTAAGTTTATCAGCACCATATTTGCCACGCCTATTACAAATACTAGAAACACCAACAAGACGAAAAAACAAATTGCATAACATGTCGATGTTCGATTCATTGCTTGAGTTGCTACTTCTGAATTGGAAACTCCGCAAGCCTCCATTTGCCTGGACCTCTGTGGATTACCAGCAACTGAAAATACAATTGACTGAAAATGAATGTGTTTTTAGTTATTGCTGTGAAATAACTGAAACTGCTTTACTTTGAATGGGGGCCTCATGTAGAATAACGGGGAGGGCGCAGCACACAACAGAGTATCCATTCCAAAAAATTTACTCTCTTTACGGCTGCGGTTATCTAATAAATCCTGCATTTTCTCCACAAAAGCCTGTGCTTTCTCATTTAAACCATACCTTTTTTCGCTAGATTTTTTAAATTTGACTGTTCTGTTATGCTTTTTCCCTTTATATAAAATGATAAAGGAAACGATATTCCAGAGGACACCATGTTCCCATAGATGTGGCCGGGTCATTTTCTGTTATAGGTAAATGTGCAAATAATGTCTCTTTGCATTACGGTAGAAGTGAGTCCATTCACTTTTGTTATCCTAGGCTTTTATGTTTGCTTTTTAAGGGAGAGGGTCAATGGTGGAGCGGGTTACATGTTAGATCACTATGGTTACATGTTAAATCAGCTTCTCAAATTTAGGTGAATGCAAATAGATATTTTTATTTTCATTATATAATCATTTATACAAAAAAATCATATGATATGTGCAGAATCCATTTATATTTCATCTATCATAGATATAACAAATGACCAACTTGTAATTACATTTCATCATATTACAAATAAAAGTGTTCCACTTTTCATCATTGGTTGATAAGCTTCTTGTTCCAACATGTCCACCTATATCCCTCTTTCTGCAAATTTACCTTGTAATAATTGAAAAACAACACTCATGTTCACCGTTATGAACAATTTTACAAAATAAGGACTTCTTATTTCATCCATGCTAACTATTTTACATTATAAACAAGACTTCAATAATTCACAATGAAACCTGTTATTTATTTCATCCATGTCAAGTATTCAAACACAACACAGTTTCAAACTCAAATCAAAGTGTAATTATTATTGTCAACCCCATTTCTGGCCTCTCAAATCACATTGATATGTAGCATTCACCTTACATTTCATATCGCTTCTATCATTAATTTAATGTATGCATATGCAAATTCTCTCTGACAATTCAAATTTGACCACTTGCTCTCAAATGCCTATTTATAGAAGTTACCTATATTATGTGTTGCATATTTCCCAATTTCATATTACACATTTCACAGTTTCAGTTTCAAACACCTTTTAGAGATTTACTTATGTTGAACACCTGGAATACTGAGAGGGGGTTGAATCAGTATTCCCTAAAATTCAATAACTTAAAAGTGCATTACAAAGCATCTCATTAAACTTGCAAAAATAGAAAGAAACAAGTAAAACATGCACCACAACAATCATCAAAAGAACACCAAATTTTATGTGGAAAACCTTGAAAGGGAAAAACCATAGTGAGGATTAACTCACTATATATCATAATTGGTTACAATATATCACAGCTTAAAGGGCTCATTGTCCGAGGACTCCCTATCCAAGATATAGGAGGGCTCACTGCCTAAGGAAGATCACTTCTTCCTAAATTACAAATAGACATATAGAAATGGATCACTGCCAAAGTTTGAATTGTATACATGCATCTACTCTATGTTGAAAACACAATTCCTTGTTCTGCTCAGAAAATTAACTTTACACACTTCATCCTTCACTGTCACTCTTGTGTGCATGCACAATATTACATCACATTACAACACACACAGTACACTACTCTCTACATACACAAATGAATTATCCTTCTCTATACATATATATCTTTCGCGATCATTCATACCATCAACTAGATCGGCCTTAATGGATGAAACATGTGATCCCAAAACCTATCGGCTCAAAACTCCAACATGCATACCTTGTGAAAGTAACCAAAGCATGTTATTCACCAAAATAGGTCGTTATAACCTGGAGATATTGATTTAGTTACGGATGGAGCACCCAAAAAGGACTATCCAATCATGCGGCTTAGAGTTCAAAATGACAGAAAATAACACAAGAAAATGCTTAGCAAACATGAATTATCATTGATTCAACAACTTTCAATATTACATGCATCATATGCCTCATATGCGAGATAATTAGGGCTCATAGGCCTACCACAAGGGCATTATAGATATTACAATTGGCACCAGCCCTTATTTTGACCTTTCAATATATTTTTGAATTACCGCTACTAAAAACTTATGAACTAATGATTAACTAGTTGATTTCCTTCCATTGGATTATAAATGATCTTAAATATGAAACTCCAACTCCAATTATGATCTACATTGGCCTTAAGGGTTAACAAACCCTAATGTATGATCAAGCATGTAGGACAATCCATCGTGAGATGAAACATATTGTGGATCTCCAAGAAAGTTCTCCTTGGACCTAAAATGCCTTGTATGATGTTCCATTAAGCTTCGCATGCTCCAAAATAGGTTCACACAACAAGCCTGAGCCAAGTCAACCCTAAATGCTTTGATTGAGAGTGGCAGTGAAATTTTGAGAGTGATAACTTTCTGCAAACGAATGCAAAACACCTAAAATTTGGATATGGTGTAGATGACCTCATATAGAATCAATAGCTTACTTCATGAGCTAAGAAATGACAATGCAGTAAAATATGGAAGAAACTACTGAGATAGCTACATACTGAATTGCAAGAAAATAAATGTTTTGGGTTGATACAGAATTGCCTTATAACTAAGGATGTACCTGCATCAGATACTCCCAAGATTCTACTCCATACACAATTTAGTCCTTCATGACCCCAAAACACTTAGGTCAGCACTGCACAAACAAACTAATAAAGTAACAACTGAATGAACCAATTGCATATCCAAAAATTAACACATGGATCACCAAACCACTTGAAACTCATAATGCACACACATCTGACATCTCCAAGCACTTCCTGAAATCCACAAAGCACAATGATCATCCATGGTGGAATGCAGGGCATTCCAACATGAATTCTACAACTCTAATTTTGTCACAACTTAGTTTGATACTTTGTCATTAATATCTTCTACTACAAAGGACATAAAACCCTAAAAATTTGGATATGGACTCCTTCAATACATACCATTATTACCTCAAAACCACACAAAAAGATAATGCAAAGTGGAACAATGTGAACCACAAAATTGTTCCCCTGTTATATTGAAAATACACTATCTCACTCTGGGACTTAGCCAATTTCCCAAAAAAACTTGGTCTTTTATGGACTATATACATATCGATACACTATCAATTCTACAATGGGTTGACATTAATGACAACACCATACACCATCATACTCGTGTTGTCAACAATCTCCCCCTTTGTTATTGATGGCAACACACTTCTCTGCTTCACTCCCCCTTTGACATCAAGGGAAAAAGGTAGTAAATCTACATTACATCCCCTTACTGATATATCTACTTGATAATAGCTCTCCCTGACTATGTTATCCATCACCAAAAAGACAAAATTATATCGCAACACTATCTACTATCTCTAAAAATGTACATTGAGATCAAAAATTGTCTATACAATTCAAAAAGAAGTATACACCTTAATTGGATGATGTTTCCTTAAATTATTGCAAGGTGTGCCTCCCAATCCTTCTTGGTGAAGGCAAGCATGTAGCTCTAGTTTTCAAATTGTACATAGAGGTGTTGAAACACAACAATCTATTGAGAGGGGGGTGAATCAGTAGATCAATTAAAACTAGTTCTTTAATACTTTCAAACCAATATAAAAGTATATGCAGAGAGATCACACACAAATACTCATAATGCCAGATATACGTGGAAAACCCGATATGGGAAAAACCACGGTGAGAATAGTTTCCAGAATCTACTGTCCGAATCCAACCTCACAATAAAACCTCAATGGTTACAATGTTTAAGGGCACCAACCCTAAGGAGACACCAATCCCCTGATTTAGGAGCACTAACTCCAAAGAAGCACCCACTCCCTGCACTAAGCACTAACTCAGCTATCTAATGGAACCAACCAATCAGAATTACAATGAAAGAGTAATGGAGCTACAACTTCATATTACAAATGATTCAAATGAATCCAATTCAATGTTGCAAACCTATTTTGTAACTACTCATTCTTTGATTTTCATTTATGCAAGCATTCTCTCTATTACTGCTAACTCAACAACTCATTTTTTTGTTGTTTCTATATTCTTCTCTACTCTTCCCCCTTTCTCTTCTCTATCTCACTTCTCTGCACTTAGAACATTCTCTTTTCCATCTCTCTCTTTCTCTGTTCAACAATCTCTTTGCACTGCTTCACACTTGATGCATACCCTAGATGATTTTTTGAGTTGCGGTCTAGGTCTTCTTCTCACAACATATGTAAACTAAGCTTTCACTAACATCATCTTCCTTTTTTGTTCAACTTCACATACTTGCCTTCACTGAAAAGTTTATTCTGCACCTCGAGCCCAACACCATCAACAACATTCAATGTGTTTTCTATATTTGGTGTATGGCAATCTTAGGATTTTATTTGCATTTAATGTCATATTCCTTTATGCTCGATCTCGTTCCAATACGTAGCTTCCTATGTGTTAATGGTGTCAAAAATTCCTTCCAATCCTTCACCAGAATGTAGTTGAAGTGGTTATATCATTTTTCCTGCAGTAATTCCATTTGCCTGGTTGTTTGACACAATCCAATCTTTGAATATAGACCATTGTTCTTGAAATTCGTTCCATGATCTCGCATATCTTATTTACATCTTATTTACCCACCTTACTTTAAAATGCAACCATTTGATTTGAATTGATTTAAATGCAACTGTACATTTTAAGTGATTCACAACAATGATGTGAATCAATTGAAATAATCGATTTCTATCATGTGTCTTATTCTAGAGCAAAACCACATTGGTCAACTCTGGTCAAAACAAGCATCTCGCAAAATGGAAAAATTACTCCTTCATTCATGCTTTTCGTGGGTCATGGATTGCTAATCCCTCTTACCTTATGCTTGGAGTGCATTGCAGGACTTCACAAGCAAGCCTAAAAACTTAAGTTCAAAACTCCTCCATACCTATCGAGGTTCCACCATTAGCCTTACCCTTTACCATTTACCTTCCTTCACTTCATTGCAAACCATCACTCTAACCTCCAAAACATCGAAGCATGAAACTATGAAACATGCATGAGTTTGTTGGATTGCAAGGTTTACCCTTTCATCTTACTGCTTACTAGCATTTTGGTAAGGCATAAGTCTTCCTATTGGTCTGCGATGCTCGAACACTTCCTTTGGCAGCTTTAACCCTTTCGAGTGTCAGTCTTCGGGATTTCCTCATTTTGTTTTCTTCATGCTTAACAAACTATTAAGGAAAAAGTTGTAACATACTAACCCTTCAATGAAGTAAAAATTTCTAAGTTTTCACCTTTTGAGTAATAAACTAAGTAACAAGCCATTGCAATAAAAAAATTATTTTCTTTATTAAGAATTTACAAACAAGATGCATTACATAATACAACAAGGATTCCTTTTCATTTCAATAATTTCATAAGTTACAACAATACAAGAATTAAACATATACATACATAGCTCAAAGAGCTTTGGAACAAATAGTTGTAAGATGGTTCAAGATCCTTCCTTTCAAATCTTGGTTCTTTTGTTGCCTACTGTGGAGGAGAAGCATCACTCAAGCACTTTTCCACCCACCTCCGACTCTCAACGCGGTCCCTCGCACATCTATCATTCAATAGATGGCCCTTCCCTTCAACGAAGAGATTGGTAGAGTAACCGATAACGACAACCAACTAAGCATAGTGTTGTTTCCTACATAACTAGAACTTGTAATCCCACAATCTCGAACTAGCATGTAATACTCAATTATAATGAATTGACAATAAAGCCAAAGGTCATCACACTACTTTGGCCAAAGTATTCTCAATGGTAATTTGGAGGAAGGTCATCTATCACATACACTACTTAGGGCCAATTTGACTTAAGGCCATCTTAAACTACACATAGGTATTTCCTTCAATGGAAAATCTATCATCCTAGAGATAGCCTATCACTATTTTAACCCACTTGGAATAAACCTACAAGTACACAAGTTCCCTCCCATACTGGATAAACAATCTTAGGGGTAAACACAAGCTATTCTAGTTTAATCAATAACTTAGCTAAGTGTATCACATGTGCCACTCATGTTCAATCATATCTAGTATATAATACCTATGATAAACACCAATCTCCTATTATGGATTACTTACAAGCACATCATAAAAATGACATAAAGCTTCTATTCCCTTTTCAATGACATTCTAAATTCTCTAAATGCAAGTACTTGAAAAAGACAATTCAAGCAACATGGAGAACAATTCATTCATAATTTAAAAATAATAAAGAAGAATATCATCATGCTTGTTATCACTTTTCCAACCTATTGGAAGTAATGCAACCTCTCCCAAATAGCAACAAGCTTCATAATAGATTCTCAAGAATGTCACAATGAACTTATACTCTCAATTTGATAGATTACTTCACACAAACAACAAATCTTCCTCTCAATATGGTAGAATTCTCTCCCTCTCTCTCTCACAAGTAAAATTGGAAATAAGCTAAAAATAATGCAGCATAAAGGTTTGCAAGAAGAATGCGTCCTCTCAAATGAAACTACTCTGCTTGTTATACAACAGCATGGGGCTATACATCCTGTAGTTTAGGCATGGATATGGACAGCAAACACCATGCACAACTACACATATATCACAACAAAAAGGTGGCAACCATGTAAGCTCATACTCAGCAAAACATCTATAGATCAACCTTGCTAGATTGACATCAAATAGAGACTTATTCAAATATGTACATGGATAATTTGAATTATCTCCAGCAATAGATATCTACAGCAAACGGGTTTCCAAAGGTGGCGCCCAAGCTTCCACACTCCTCTCAATGTTGGTGCGGTTTCCATGCAATTAGAAACAATCAATTACCAATTTACAACACCATGCATTCTTTGACTTAATCTAGGGATGAGTCGATTTAGATATTTATTCTCTTTGAAACATTTGTCAACTATTTCTCATGTTTCAACAAATGTTGGTTCAAGTATAAAAACATGGCAGTTTAATTTTACCAAGTTAAAGATAATCTTCACCATAGGCATCGACTAAGTATATGTCATGCATCGGCATAAGGTAGAAAGCTTAAATGAAATATACGTGCTGCATAAAGCATGGCAATGAGAGTAAAATTCGACCTCTCAAAATGCAGCCATAAGTAATATATATAAATCAGTCTCGTTTTACCCTTTTATACTTTGGCGCTAGTCTCTATTATCATTTACCGTGTTCAACTTAGCATATCTCAATGTTGTGCATTGAAATGAACTCCACCTACGTGCCTCTATAAGCATTGTATTTGCATTTGACTTATTCTCCACTTGGTATGGCTTGTGGTAGTTTATTCTTCGCACATACCATCCACTGTGATGTTTTAGTTTCCATACATCATGCATTGTGAGTAATGCGTGCTAAGGGTGTGGTTTGCATTTTCTACGTATACGCCTCCTACTACCATGAATCCATAATAATATATATAATATTTCCATTATAATATATAAACATTATTATAGCTATATATGAAATCATTCTCCATGTTATATGATGTATAATTACTTCACAAATACACATATATCTTCAACAATCATAAGCTTACTAACTCATACCTTCCTTATTGCTTATAGCGTATATCATTCTCATTCAATTGATTTACAAGAAAAGCATATATTTATTGACAAAAAAACTCAAAGATTGTATCAATTGATATACAAATGTATGCATCCTCATTATCACTTTCGCACGTGTATATACATATACATATATATATACACTTTTCTAATAAGCATTAACGCTTGCCTGTATATATGTATATGCATATGTATATACACTCACTCACATATATAGGAATATTTATATATACTCAAGATAATATTATTATATATCACATCAACTATATATATATATATACATACTCCTCGATGCTCATGTATACATACGTATACATGTATATATATATATACGTTTGATTGCACCATTAAGCACATACACATGTATTCTTACATACACATATACACATATGCGTATTTATACATATTTAATATGTTCACCCATATATCAGGTTTCCCCTATCATATCATATCCTCGTCGATACATGCATTCGTTTAAGTGTATATATATTCACATATATATAATTGATTCCACGTGTGAGTATGTTTGTAATTATTTCTACTTACACATACATGCATATGATTATGCTCTCACACTCGGATCAAGGTATGTAAATACTCATATACATGCATACTTTTGACGTAGATATGTATCGACAGAAAGCTCAAAGACACAAAACTTCGTAATAACATTTATATACATATATGCATGTCTATACATATGTTGTCACACTCGTATGGACATCCCATTATATCCATCATATGTGTATGCATATATATGTATATATACATATATTCCAAATAATCATTCAACCATACCATCAAGCACATAAAGATAAGGAAGGACTTCTAAGTTCCAAACAGATAAACATCACCCAAGCATGCATTCAATAGTAAACAAGACCTTTAATAATGCAGATACATCAAACTAAGGATGACTTACCTACTTCCCACAAACTGACTCAACTCAATTATTCTATTGTGGTGTGTGTATGCTCAAATAGTTTACATTACTGATTACCTAACCAAGTTCTTCTCCTGAGTGATACTTCCCCTCCACCTAGAGGAATGAACATTTACTTGCAACCATTAACACATTCTCACGACAGTTAACTATTCACAAAATATGCAATATACATAATCCATCTCCATTGTTAGAATATCAATTCAATAGCCATCCATTTAACATATATGCATTTATTTTCACACAACATCGGATGTGTTAACATACATTCATAATGCATTGATAACCAAGTACAGGCACAATTTATTCATCTCCATAATTCACATTACATTCACATTTTATCCTACATAGTAATTCTAAATAGTAATTACACTTGATTGGGGTGTAACATACTTCCCCCCTTGTGAATCATCATCCTCAATGATCTATAGCACTTTAACACACATATAAAGTTGAGTAAGGGTTTATACTTACTCTTTTCAATTCATTTAAGAATCATCAAACATCCTTCTCATGTAGCATCCCACCTTGCAACATTTCCCTTCTTGGACCTTGCATCGAGTTCCCTTGCTATCGCATAGGGAAAACTTGTATGCCTCACACATACTTACTCTCCCGAAGAGCTTTATTACATTATCGTATTACCTCATATATACATCCTAGTTACAATAGTAACTATACATGGTACTTAAGACATAGTGACTGGAAATTATTGGCCCATGAATTTGTGCTTGGTATAATCCAAATAGAAAAGGAATAACGATGCATTGCGCACTACACTATGGGTCCCATCCTTCCCTTTGGTATTTACACCTTCAGACAACTCAGAAACCGAGTCCGTCCATCACTTACACATCCATTTTTCCTCACCATAAATTATTGTTCTTGACTACTTGTCCATCTTGAGCATAACATTGCTCTTGGACACCTACCAAATTGCAATACCGCTTCATACTTAAGCTTTGTATCGACAAAGTTTCATCGATCTATTACTCCTTTTTGACAATCTATCAAGTCTATGGTTAACCCTATTTCTAAGCCTATTTCAGCCTAATAGATTTTCTAGCCTTCCTTTCCATGTAATGGTCTAAACCTCAATGTTATAAGTTTATAAACCATTCAATATTTGGTTTACCACTTTTTCCCATTTGACCATAATAATATATTGCACATTCATTCAATTGAATGTCTCATAGTATGATCATGGTTTAAACAACCCCATCATTATTTGCTCGTTCACAACTAAGTCAACCTTCTCAGGAATACTAAGCAACTACTTCTCACAATATATTATTTAGGACTGAAATCCTATAAATCAAGTTTCCAAATAGCGTTGGTTACTTTGGTGAGTCTATCCACTTAGAACATTATGTCAGTTTCACTGACATAGACAAACTAATCTATCTTGTGTTCTACCATTCTCCCTCTGGAATCTCAAGAGAGTACACATGTCCTACCAATGATGACATCCGGTCTTCATTTCCTAGCATGCTAGACATTATCTTGCCACATTTCGTACAACCTCTTACTCTATCTTTTCCCAGGTTATAGTGGTTCCTTATCCGACAAATATATTTACCATTCCAATGTCCTAACTCTATCATCAATTTCCTCATTTCATTCTTGAATCTTCCAAAATTTTGGGTACATAGGTTCTTTTATATCCAATAATAGTCTATTCTTTGACTAAGTGAAAACCTATTTTACGATCTCACACCATCTTTAATTCCCATGTAATAATGGTTAGGAGTTTAGCGGGGATAAATCTCCTTTATTTTAGGACATCCACAACTTGGATTTCTTTCGTCCTTAGATTATTTCCAAAGATGCAATTCATCTTTTAACTCAATCAAATTTTCTCGATAAGAGGTGGTACTAATTTCAAGTATTAATTCTCGTTCAATCATGTTGGTCCCTAGAAGATATCAAATTTAATTGCACACCTAATTACCAAGCACAAACGTTTCTCGTTAGCTCCATTGATTCACTTAATCACATAGGTGAGTCCCAATCTTGGTATATCCTAATTCTAGGATAGAGTCATTAATCAATGACTAGTTCAATGTTATAGGTTACTCTAACCCTATATGTTCCAATCAATACCAAATGTACCACCCAACCAAGTAAGTTATTTCCAACATATAGGTGTCAATGAGTAGTTCAGTACATATCCCAACCCAAAAGGTAAAATTTAACCTAAGGTTTATCTCTTTAAACAAATGAACTTCGTGTCCCAAATAGGTTATTCTAAACCTAGGGTTTCATTCGAGTATAAAGTATGATCAAGTGATCATTCCAGTAAAGTTACTTGATGTGGTTTACATAACGTCACATCGTATCTTTCATACCTTTACTTTTGTAGTGCTAACCTTATCATTCCCAAGGTTCCCATAGCATAGTAAGCTACAGTGTCAAGTTGCTTAATGACATGGACATATTTCATAATATGTGGTAATACTACTTATGGATAGAAATATCATCATTATCTAAATCCCCCATATAAGGTATATAGGACTATAGAGATACTTTCTTTCAATCATGATTAATATAGACAATGATCTTTCCATCCATGATCAAGTAATCCACCTTAAGGCATCCATGATAATATCATTTGATCTTCCAATCAACATATATAAAGTATTGAGTGATAATATTCCTTTCATTGGTCACAATTCTTGACATGTTTACTATCTTCCAATAACTCCAATACTTTATTCTTGTGGTCATAAAATGTATGACTTAATTGACATCATGACTTGTGAAGAAGTCATTATTTCTTCCAAATTGAAAATATATTCACGATTTTTGTTGGTTGAGATTCTTAATCCGAGTTAATCCACTCTCTTCTTTTCCCCCTTAGTGTTTCCACAACATTCGATCTACTCAAAGTTGAACTCCTAGCAAAACACTTGCTTCTTTGAAATGATTTGTCATTCCTTGTTGTTGGATTTCCATTGCCTTTTTCTCTCCTCAATGGCATACTTTGAAATTACTTTTTCCCAATGTTAGATTCATCATCGATTTCTAATCCCGTATATTCAACATTTTGGATCGTCCAATAGGAGATTTAATGAATAATCAACAACTTAGAAGTTAAGAGGCACACTAATTTTCCCATTCTCTTTCCAATAACCTTTATGTGGAGGAATATCCTTACCCACAAAGCCTCGTTGGTTGATGCACCTTTCCACTTAGAGCATTGTTTCCTTACAACTTCATTGACTTGACACACAGTGCCATATTGCATTCCATTTTCTTTTGGAATTTCTAAACTTACATTGATTTTCACAGACCTGTTGGTGATTTCGTCTTATACTCCATCCAATCTATGTACTATCCAAACCTTTGGTCAGGCCAACCCGATTTATATTTATAGGTCTCTTTCTTACAATCACCTTTTCAAGTGACTTTATTCCAATGCTTGGAATCTTATTCTCTCATAACCTTTAGAGATACCAAAGTTGTTTGGTCTCTTTTTCTCATCTTAATCAAAAACTCCAAATTGATCTCATCGATTTTGGTTTGTGGAACCATGTCCACATCGTTGATTACTTCATTATGACCATTATGACCTTTTCCCTTTTTCCTAGGTACTAACTCTATTTTTGCAATATCCTCTCCTTATATGAGAATTAGATTTATGTCAAGAGTTCTCCAACCTTGTGGATACCTCCTTCGTTGATTCTCTATTTCGATCTAATTTATTTTGATATTGCATACGCAAAGATTCATAGTGTTTTTACTAAATTCAATAATTCTTGACTCTTTACAACTATAGGTTGCTACTAATAAAGGGGTTATCTCATTTCTTCTCATCCCCTCAAAATCATATAACTATTTCTCAAGACAAAGGTATATATTGGTTATTCTTCCTAACCTTCCTACATAACCCGATTGCATATTCTTCCACAATCCAAGGGAATTAAATAATAAGTTGTTGGTTTAGGAGTTCCTAACTCCAGGGACAATTCTTCTTTGGTCCCAACTTAAATAAGTTCCTAGGAATATCATCTTCTTTTCTCTTTTCCCTCATTTCTTTTCTTTTGTCGTTGTGGCATAAGAACTTTTCAACCATTATCTTTCGATTAGGTTTATGAGTTGTTTACGTAATGAGCTCATAGGTTTTAGTGTTGAACCTGGTAGCTCTGATACCACATGTAACATACTAACCCTTCAATGAAGTAAAAATTTATAAGTTTTCACCTTTTGAGTAATAAACTAAGTAAAAAGCCATTGCAATAAAAAATTTATTTTATTTATTGAGAATTTACAAACAAGATGCATTACATAATACAACAAGGATTCCTTTTCATTTCAATAATTTCATAAGTTACAACAATACAAGAATGGAAACATATACATATATAGCTCAAAGAGCTTTGGAAAAAATAGCTATAAGACGGTCCGGGATCCTTCCTTTCAAATCTTGGTTCTTCTGTCATCTGCTGTGGAGGAGAAGCATCACTCAAGCACTTTTCTGCCAACCTCAGACTCTCAATGCGGTCCCCTGCACATATATCATTTGATATATGGCCCTTCCCTTCGATGAAGAGATTGGTAGAGTAACCGATAATGACAACCAACTAAGCATAGTGTTGTGTCCTACATAACTAGAAATTGTAATCCTACAATCTCAAACTAGCATTTAATACTTGATCATGGTGAACTGACAGTGGATCCAAAGGTCATCACACTACTTTTTCCAAAGTATTCTCAACGGTAATCTGGAGTAAGGTCATCTATCACGTACACTACTTGGGGCCAATTTGACTTAAGGCCATCTTAAACTACACATAGGTATTTCCTTCAATGGATAATCTATCATCCCAGAGATAACCTATCACCATTTTAACCTACTTGGAATAAACCTACTTACAAGTACACAAGCTCCCTCCCATACTGGATAAGCAATCCTAGGAGTAAACACAATCTATTTTAGTTGAATCAATAACTTAGTTAAGTGTATCACATGTGCCACTCATGTTCAATCATATCTAGTATATAATACCTATGATAAACACCAATCTCCTATTATGGAGTACTTACAAGCACATCATAAAAACAACATAAAATCTTCTATTCCATTTTCAATGACATTCTAAATTCTCTAAATGCAAGTACTTGGAAAAGAAAATTCAAGCAACATGGAGAACAATTCATTCATAATTTAAAAATAACAAAAAAGAATATCCTCATGCCTGTTATCGCTTGTCCAACCTATTGGAAGTAATACAACCTCTCCCAAACAACAAGCTTGATAATAGCTTCTCAAGAATGTCACAATGAACTTATACTCTCAATTTGATAGATTACTTCACTCAAACAACAACTCTTTGTCTCAATATGGTAGAATTCTCTCCCTCTCTCTCTCACAAGTAAAATTGGAAATAAGTTGAAAATAATGCAACATAAAGGCTTGCAAGAAGAATGTGTCCTCTCAAATGAAACTTCTCTACTATTTATACATTAGCATGGGGCTATAAATTCTATAGTTTAGGCATGGATATGGACAACAAACACCATGCACAACTACACATATATCACAACAGAAATGTGGCAACCATGTAAGCTCATACTCAGCAAAACATCTACAGATCGACCTTGCTAGATTGAAAACAAATAGAGACTTATTCAAATATGCACATGGATAATTCAAATTATCTCTAGTAATAGATATCTACAACAAACGGGTTTCCAAAGGTGGTGCCCAAGCTTCCACACTCCTCTCAATGTTGGCATAGTTTCCATGCAATTAGAAGCAGTAAATTACCAATTTGCAACACCATGCATTCTTCAACTTAATCTAGGGATGATTCAATTTAGATATTTATTCTCTTTGAAAAAGTCATCAACTATTTCTCATGTTTCAACAGATGTTGGTTCAAGTATAAAAACATGGTTGTTTAATTTTACCAAGCCAAAGATAATCTTCACCATAGTCATTGACTAAGTCTATGTCATGCATCGACATAAGGCGACAAGCTTAAATGAAATATGTGTGTTCCATAAAGCGTGGCAACAAGAGTAAAGTTTAGCCTCTTAAAATGTAGCCATAAGTAATATATATAAATTAGTCCCATTTTACCCTTTTATACTCTGGCACTGGTCTCTATTATCATTTACCATTATGTTGAACTTAGCATATCTCAATGTTGTGCGTTGAAATGAACTCCACCTACGTGCCTCTATAAGTGTTGTATTTGCATTTGACTTATTCTCCACTTGGTATGGCACATGTCAGTTTATTCTTCACACATACCATACACTTTGATGTTTTAGTTTCCATACATCATGTGTTGTGAGTAATGCACTAAGGGCACGATCTGCATTTTCTACTTATGCACCTCCTACTACCATGAATCCATAATAATATATATAATACTTCCATTATAATATATATACATTATTATAGATATATGTGAAATCATTCCCCATGTTATATGATGTATACTTACTTCACAAATACACATATATCTTCAACAATCATAAGCTTACTAACTCATACCTTCCTTATTGCTCATAATGTATATCGTTCTCATTCAATTGATATACAAGAAAAACATATATTTATTGACAAACAGACTCAAAGATTGTATCAATCGATATACGAATGTATGTATCCTCATTATCACTTTCGCATGTGTATATATATATATACACACACACACACTTTTCTAATAAGCATTAACGCTTGCATGTATATACGCTCACTCACATATATAGGAATATTTATATATACTCAAGATAATATTATTATATATCACATAGACTATACATATATAAATATATGCATACTCTCATAACTCATGTATATATACATTTATATGTGTAGAACCCAATCCAAATACCTGAAACACAATAAACAAACCTAATGAGGAGATCATATGCAAGTAAGAACAACTACAATCCATTATGAGAAAAATAAAATAGAAACAAGAATGAAATGAAGAACAAGAAATCCAAAGCTAAATCCTATTGAAGACAATGCAAACTCTCGATCCCATGGGGGAATTGGTGCCAATTTGATGTGAAAATTGGCCCTTTCCCAACTCCAATGTTAGCTTTGATGATGTGATGAAGAATGTGATCCACTTTGATGAAGAGTGATGGGTGGTTCAAGACAAAAATCTGCATAACCTAGCTACCAATTCGAAAATATGGATGGAGATTGCTAAATATTTGAGCATAGTAAGTTTACTCAAATTGTGGATGATAAATGGGGAGATTAACCTCTGTTATAGGATGAATATGGAAGAATGTCCAAAATGGGCAATGTGGACTAAGAATTATGTGTGGCAAAGAGATGCCACTTGTCAACAAGTGAATGGGATGGAGGATGTGCAAGTTTTGAAGAATGTGTCAATAAATGCATATATTTGAATTTTTAATTTGTTGAAATGACATGTAGAGGGAAGGAGGTGCAGTGAATGCCACTTGGCTCAAGGAAAAGACACTTTGTAAGAGGTAAATGCCTTGTTGGAAGGACAAAGTCCACTTGGATTTTTAATTCAAACTTGAGGAATATTCCTTAAAGAACACTTGTTGAAGAAAATAGAGATTTAATAAATCAAATAACTCCTTTTATGTGCAAGTGGTGAATGGAGGATGGGACATGAGAAGAGATTAAATTAATCAAGGTTAATTAATTTAATGAAGGGATTAAAATGATGTGACCTATTCCCGGCCAATTTGTGGATTTATTTAAATCAAATATGGGAAGAATATTATAAAAAATTAATTAAATTAAGATTTTGATTTATTTAATTAAAAGGGATGATGTTGGATTAAACTAAATAAGGTTTCAATTTATTTTATTTAATGGATGGAATTTAGAGATTTAATCAAATAAAATTAATTATTTAATTAAATAGGGATAATTAGTCAAAATGGATTCATTTATTTATCGAGAAAAGACTTAATTAGATGATTTGTTTAATTAAGAGAGGAATATTGATGAATTTATTCAAATAAAGGCATTTTGATTAAATGGTAGAGCTAGAGGATTTAGGATGAAAAAAATGTTAGTGAATTAGAGGTCGGATGTCCAAATGTCAATCGGTACATTTACGTGTGTGTGTGTATATATATACGTTTGATTGCACCATTAAGCACATACACATGTATTCTTACATACACATATACACATATGCGTATTTATACATATTTAATATGTTCACCCATATATCAGGTTTCCCCTATCATATCATATCCTCGTCGATACATGCATTCGTTTAAGTGTATATATATTCACATATATATAATTGATTCCATGTGTGAGTATGTTTGTAATTATTTCTACTTACACATACATGCATATGATTATGCTCTCACACTCGGATCAAGGTATGTATATACTCATATACATGCATACTTTTGACGTAGATATGTATCGACAGAAAGCTCAAAGACGCAAAACATTGTAATAACATTTATATACATATATGCATATCTATACATATGTCATCACACTCGTATGGACTTCCCATTATATACATCGTACGTGTATGCCGACATATGCATATATTCATATATCCCAAATACTCATTCAACCATACCATCAAGCATAGAAAGATAAGGAAGGACTTCTAAGTTCCAAACAGATAAACATCACCCAAGCATGCATTCAATAGTAAATAAGACCTTTACTAATGTAGACACATCAAACTAAGGATGACTTACCTACTTCTCACAAACTAACTCAACTCAATTATTCTACTATGGTGTGTGTATGCTCAGATAGTTTATGTTACCAGTTACCTGACCAAGTTCTTCTCCTGAGTAATACTTCCCCTCTGCTTGAAGGAATGAACATTTACCTGCAACCACTAACACATGCTCACAGAAGTCAGTTGTTCACAAAATATGCAATATACGTAATACATCTCCTAAGTTAGAATATCAATTCAACAACCATCCATTTCACATATATCAAAGTGTAAACACATTTTATTCACCATCAAAATACGAATTACATTCACATTTACCCTACATAGTGATTGTAAATAGTAATTACATAATTGGGGTGTAACAATAGTAGAAATCCAACATAACATGGAAAGACAAGCCCCTCTAGTTTTAGAAAGGAATATGGTCACCCTAATGGTATAGGTTTTACGATTTTTATACTATAGTAACTAAAGTATCTAGGGGCATTAAGGGAAAACCTCATGAACAAAAAAATGCAAGCATTATAAATTTTTAGAGAAGGGATTCTTTGAAAGATTTGTGATGGCCACTTCCTATTTACTACTATAGTAATTTACCAAGCATACCAATCAATAGAGTGCCTATCTCATTGAATGTCTTGCATCCACTAGTCTATTTTAATTTAGGAGATGGAACAATCACATAACTCTTCACAAGACTACTATTCACCAAGTTACCCATACATGTATGTTCCTCTAGATATATAAAATGATGCCAAACAAAATCTAAAACATTTTCTACATAAAGATATTTTCTTGAAGCTCCCAATCCATCTCACTTATTTCCAACCAAGTTATGATTAGTTAACATAGCACCATCTCCTTATTAATTCCATTACAAACAATGTATGTATATGTTACAATAATTTCAACTGAAGTTGGATATAATGGCACATGACTCCCAAGTTCCATTATTTTCCTACATTTCTCAAACAAGAAAAAATAATACAACTATAATGTCATTTTTTCTTAAAAACTCTAATTCATTGATACACAATCATGCATAAATAAAGAAGAGGAGCACCTATAACATACCATAACCAATTTTCTCTAGCTTTGAGGAAGTAATTGTGAATGATTTTGATATATGATATAAATCTTGTAATATTTGAGATGTAAAGACACTACAAAGCTAAGATCTTGGTTGATAGAACCATCCAAGATGTAATATGTTAGCATTGGCATGATTTTATCTGGCCCATCGCACTTTTAATTTAGAGAAAATAAATAGAAGAGGCTCCAAAACTTCATTCAACACAAGTTCAATGCCCATTATTTTTTAAATATGAGAAATGTAAAGCGAGTGAATGGAGCACCTGCACAACTACTCATTGTTGCATGCTCAATTATAGAATGGAGAGAGTGAAAAATAATCAAAGAAAAAGTTCTTATCAAGAGAAACAATATTGATCCAAATTTGATCTTTGGTTCTGAAAATAAAGACATGTAATTGACAATGGTGATGTTATACAAAGATGGATACAAACCTATGAATTATTCAAGCACTTGAGAAAGGCCACATTGACATTACTTGTCATCTCTATTGTGGCTACTATTACAACATACAAATTTTATTTTTTATATTCTAATTGATGAGATGAGCTTAATTGAACCTATTCCATTAGCACACATTAATGGTAGGTTGCATGAAGTGCTCCCTAGTCACAACAAATTATATTTGCTACTTACTCCATCATTATTTTTGGTGATTTGGATCAAGTACTATTAGTGAAGAATATTTTGATGTACATTGGGCCATCTTATTGGACAACACTTTGGCACAACTTTCATACTATAGCTACATTAAACAAAATCTTTTATTATCATGATGAAGAATCAACATAGCTTGCTTTTTGTAGACTACTTTCAAATATAAGAAAAGTAGAGGAAATATTATAGATTAGGAGCTTCTAATGTCATGTTCAAAATTTTTCTTTAAGCATGATGTTAAAGCATCATTTCAATTCTTGATACATTTGTTTGCAACATATGACTTGGTTTCATTGCATAATAAATTGTGTTAAAATCGTAAACATTGGAAAACCAATTTACTTTATTTATCAAGTTCATTCCTAGATCTTTACTTTTTCAAACATTTCCTATTGAAGATATTAGCATAGCACACTATTTTAGTACATGAAACAAAAAAATGTTTTTTATTAAATAAGGTACTATTAAAGTTCCAAGTTGAGTTGAATACACATCTAATAAATATAAAAATAATTCTTATTTTAGGATAAAGAAAAAACCACCTTCCAACATAATAAAAGCATGAGATGTTACTCTCTTAAAATAATAGATTCATTATAATTCTATGAAATACATATTTCTTAATAATCAATGTCTATTGACATAAGAAGATTTCAATAGACTCAAACTAATATCATATAAATACAAAAAAAAAAATTTAAAAAAAATTGATAAATCAAATTTAAAAAACTTGATTTCTTAAGAGTACAAAATTTAAAATTTAATATATTAATAATACTTAATATACATACATACATATAACCATTTTAAAATTCATACAAAATTTATACATACATATATGCATATACACACAAAACCATTTTATAATTCATAAAAAAATTATCTCAAGACAGTTTGTGGTGAATCTGCATCAGTAGTTCTATATAAATACAAGATATTAAAAAAAAAAGTTATTTTTAATTTCCTCCGGTATCATCCCAAAATAATCCATGTTTTTGGTTAACAGTTGCAGGCATTGCAGATTATACTTTAAACAAATTTTAATAAAATCGATAAAATAATAATCAAACTAACTTTTAAACGTATCTGCCTACCATTGCACTCTATGATTGCTAGTTTGGTATTAAATTGAGCATAGTTGAGAAATGAGAAAAGCATTACAATCCCTGTTTAACAGCCATTGCCAGTATTAATCTAACTAAACATCTACATATAAACTTCAAATAGATTTCTTTCTCAGAATAAGCTGAACCCACCTAGAACAAATTATAACAGCCGAAGCTTAGTTTGGTCACACATTAAAACGATGGATGAACTGAGAAATGCGATCCTGCAGAAGATGAGCAGCCTCAGACTGAGGGTGAAAAAGATGATAAGCATGAATCTGGCCCGGGGCGTCCATAAACTCAGCCTCTTTCCCAGACCTCTTCAGAAGCTCATAATACATGACACCTCGGGCCTTGAGCAAATCCAAACCAGCCACAGTCACAAGAACAGGGGGCAGAGTAACCTCAGACAAATTGGGCGCCCCGGGTGCCTCAGGATTACATGCCGGATAGTCACGGTTACAGTCCTCTGGGAGAGCCATGCGCCAAAAAGTGTCGTTATACTCCAATGCCATGGAATCATCGGTGGAAAATTCAGCCTCGGCCTTCTTCTCACACTCAATCCTTTCTTGGCTCCCGAAGTAAGGCTGCAGCACCACCAGTCCCCTGATCTTCAGATCCGCCCTGCCCGCGGCCTTCAACCCGACCGTATGCACGATGTTTCCACCGGCGCTTTCACCGGCCAAGAAACAATGGCTGTAATCTACATGGGCTCTGAGCCAGGGATCCTTAAAGCCGTCGTCTTGGGCAACTTTGAAGACCCAACAGAGGGCGTCGAAGCAGTCGTCGTAGGCCACGGGTAGGCGGTGCTCTGGCGCAAGACGGTAATCGACCGAGACGACCACCACTCTCGCCCGACGCGCGAGACCCGTGAGGAAGTCATGGTAGGAGGCCCAAGCCGTGGAAGCAATGCAGAAGCCACCCCCATGGAAGTACACGACCAGGGGTAGTTTTTCTGCCTCGCCCACGGCAGGGAGAAAAATTCTGGCCCACAGGCCTCTGGTTGAATCGATGGTGACGTCCCTTGACCTGACTCCGTCCACCGGCTCGGGCGAGGCTGGTGTCAGTTTATGGTCGAAGCGCACCACGAAGCCGTCGGCGCAGACTTGGATGAAGCTGGGAACTTCCTCCACCAGAGTTTGTGTGATTTCCATTGTCGTAGCTTTCTGAGTAATTTGGGATTGATTGAGTGGGAGTTTTATAGGCTGAGTCGTACGTGTTTGGTCTATCACGCAATCCTGGCCGACTGATTATAGACAGGTGCTCCATTGTGTGGGAGATTTTGGTTTTCTTTTTCCAGTTCTGGTTTGTGGGGACTGTAATTTTTGTTCAATAGCATGTCACGCGCTTGTGGTGAGGAGAGTATTTGTGTGTGGCTTGTTATTCAAGCTTCTCATCTTTCTGGTTTTGTCTTGCCGTTACCGCACACTCTTTGTTCCTTGCCTTTCATAGGACCATCATGTGGTGGGTAACAGGGATTTAAGTGCTTTTGATTGATTTCAAATGTATAACAAATTTTCAGTACCTGCCCTCATTCCAAATCGTTTAACGAGCCGAATAATTTGTGTATCTTTTACCGAAAGCGATGCGAGAATCATTTTGTGTGAAACAAATTTGAGTGTTTTTCGAATATTTTGGGAGGTTGAGATTCAAATTTTTAACAAAGATATTTTAAAAGGGAATTATTGATGATCTGATTGGTCAAGGAGGTTTGAGTTATTTTTGTAATTTTTGTTCAGTAGCAATGTTACGCACTTGTAGTGAGGAGAGTATTTGTGTGTGACCATTGTAGGTGGTTGTTATTCAAGCTTCTCATCTTTCTGGTTTTGTCTTGTCGTTACAGCACACTCGTTCCTTGCCTTTCATAGCTTACCATCCTGTAGTGGGCAACAAGGATTTAAGTGCTTTTGATTGATTTCAAATGTATAATTTTTTTAATTGTTAAATAAACATTTGAAATGTTCTTTTGAAGTAGTTTGTAGGTATTAGGTGTACGGAATATAATATTTTTTGGTTTAGAATGAAAGATCAATGATTATCTATTTTGTTAATTTGGTTTAGTGCGAAAGATCAAGAGGTACTTATTTTATAAAATTCGTGCGGAGTGTTCAGAGATATCTATTCCATCAAATTTGTTAGAATTGTTAAAGGGACTTCTTTTGGTTTAGTGCAAAGGATTGAGAGATATCTATTCTACCAAATTCGTTTGGATTGTTAAAGGGACTTCTTTTGGTTTAGTGCAACGGATTGAGAGATATCTTTTGCACCAAATTTGTTTGAATTTTTAAAGGGATTTCTTTTGGTTTAGTGCAAAGGATTAAAGGGTACTTGTACCACCAAATTCATGTTAAGGGTTAAGAGGTACCTATTTGCTAAATTCATTTAAAACATAAACTCAACTCTATCCCTTATGATATCAGGTCTCTACAATTAACACGTCTTCTTCTCTAATAAACTCTTTATGAATCATTCAACATCACCAAAAAATCAAAAGTTGTTCATAATTATATTACAAATTTTAACATTTTATATAATATTTTTATGACATCTTATTAACCGACATCATTATTTTACATATCCTACAAATTCATTTGAATTGTTAAAGAGACTTATTTTGGTTTAGCACAAAGGATAAAGGGGTACCTATTCCACCAAATTCATGTTAAGGATAACAAATGTACCTATTTTTCCAAATTCATTTAAAATGCAAACTCAACTCAATCCCTTATAATATTGGGCCTATACAATTAGCATGTATTCATCTATAATAAACTCTTTATGAATCATTCAACATCACGAACAAATCAAAAGTAATATAATTATATTTCATTTTTTAGATATTTTATATAATATTTTTATAACATCTCATTAATTGACATCATTGTTTTACATTTTATTATTAAAATTTATTTCAAAAATAATAAAATATTCTACATTATTTTAACTAGTTATATTTTTTTTTTATTAGAAACACATTTTTCCAAACATTATATTACAACATAACACAACCCATCAAAGCATAAGTAAACAAATTTTGTAAAATGACTTGTTCTGAATATTGAGTTGATATATTTATACATGTATTAATATTTTAGAAAGATCCAAGTATAACTTGTAACTATTAAAGAAATATGGTTTCTTTTAAGCTTATACTTTTCAATTCTTAATATAAGTCCACCTTGAGATTGATATCTCTCACAAGTGACATCTTTTAGATAAATGTATTTAATATATCTTTGTGAAATTTTATTTTAATAATTTAATACCAATAATATTAACATTCTTAATAATTGAATGTTTTTGTTTTTTGTTTTTTTCATTGATGAAAGGTGACCATAAGATCTACGCCCTTCATATTAAAAGTGTTAAAAATATTTAGAAAGGTCACTCCTTAAGGGGAGGGCCACAATTATAAAAACCCATGAACTTAGGATGTATGTCATATATGACATAAAAAATCCTTATAGCCCTATACTATTCACATATTGTTCTATAATTTTTTCATATCATTGTACAAACTTATGCATCAAAATTTCAAAGGTTACCCACTCTAGTAGTCATCATTCCATCCTCCTCTTCCACAAGAAAAACAAAGGACCAATCAATGGTGATAGATGGAGTTAAACCTTGGTGGTATGCTTCAAAAAATTAATGTCATGCCTTAAGCATAGTTTTTATTGGACTTTAGAGAAACTGTTGAATAGAATAATGAAGGCTAACCAAAGGAATTGAACAAAACCATTGTGCATTTTTCATGCAATGTTCTTTGATGGGAACCCCAAGCCTAAAACTACCTCCTTTAGAATAAAATACAAACCCATTCACCATTGTTGCTAAATTAGCATTAATACAATGTCACACACTCTCTCTTATAGCTCAACTATTTCCAAAAATATTGCTATGAACATGAATTCCATGTTTTTTTTCACCTTGTAATGATGTTCTATTGTCATTAAATAGTCATCCAAGGTGATCTTTGTAACATGCAACATTATCACTATAGCTGCCTTAAAAATATTCTTCAAATAGAGATCAATGATCTAACTCATAAAATTAATTCTCTTTTTTATAATAAACCGCATGATCATATCCATTAGTGAGCAATTAGTCTCTACACTAATCAAAGTGATCCTATTTGTAGAAGGTAAACCTTAACTAAAATTTAGGAAGTACAAGAAAATCACACTCCAATGATATCTCAATGTCATTATAGTACTCAAAGGACTGCCTATCATGACAATTCACACACTCATTACCAATCCCTTAAAAGATCATCATTAAAGGTAGATTTCTCGACAAGATTTTGACAAGTAAACTAAATGATCAAACTTGTTCATAAGAATGATCATTTCCAAACCAATTCTTTGACTTTATCCATGTGATGTGACTAATAGTCTCTAACTTTTGTTCCTAAATTTAATTTTAAATTTTGTTTTTCCTCTGTGTGTCAAACACCAGTTCATCTATTTTTAGACAACGGGCAGGTGCAAAAAAATGGGGGCCAAAAAGTGGCCAACTTTTTTTAATTTTTTTTAAATCCATAACGCACTCGTGTTATGGCTTGGAGTGACCAAGCCTAAGGCTCGATCACTCCCAAGCTATAACGTGCTTGCGTTATAATGCAAGTGTGTTATATCTAATTTAAACAAAAACAAAAAAAAATTGTTCTACTTTTTGTGCAAATTTTTGCTTTGTTCGCAACTTGAAACCCATGCACAGCGCACTTGTGCTTTTGGAAGGCCAAAACTACTTCAATTATTCACCAAATCTTCATCAAAATATTTCCATGACGTCGAGGAGGTCGAAGAAGTAAGAGTTTCTATTTTTTGTATGAATTTGACATCAAATAGGTAGATTTAATATGTTTATTGATGTAAATTTATTTAATTTTCAGGAAAGGATAATGCACCTCCAAACCCTCCTCAAATTCCTCTTCAAAATTATGATTCACCTCATGCCCAAATCCCTATTGAAGAAAAACCCCAATAAACACCTCCAACTATTCCTCAACATGCTCTAGGAACTCAAGAAAATTTAATGGGGCAAATTAAAAACAACAAAAACAAATTGAGGATATAATTGCAAGGTTGAAAGATCTTGCAAGCTCAACCTCACATAGAACCACACTTGCTCAATCACTTGAATCAATTTTATCATATGTATATTCAATTAGCAAGAAAATAAGTAGTTGGTTGGAGAAGAGACGAGAGCTTAGAGAATTTTACGCAGATAAATTATCCTATAAACAAGTGAAAGATGAAAAAATTACAAAATTTGACTTGTGTGCCCTTACAAACCCTAGAACAAATCAACCTTTACATCCTTCAAGAAATAGGTTCCCAATCCATTAGTGCAACCACCAAGGGATAAAGAACCACTTTTGGAAGAGGAGGTGGATGGTTTTTGACCATCCTCCATGTAACAACATGAGGTGCCACAATATACAGGACTTCTAGGGTAGAGGTGGGGGCTCCACACAAGACAGAGTGGGGGCACATATTGATGCACAACATCCAGCGAGATGAGCACTCATTAGACCAACATATGAGCTCATGTGACTATCCCTTCCATTGTGAAGGAGAGGTCGATACATTGCAGTCGATTAATTCCCTAACCCTGAGCCTCATATAGCATGCCAATCGTCTAGCACAGGGTGAGTTGGGTGAGTCTTTGGGGATTAAAGTTTGAGTTCATTTTTAGGCTTGCAGGTCACCTTGTGGTTATTATCCCATGGATAGTCAGGATGTAGGTTCCCAAGGTACATCTGCAGCTGATCAAATGGTGATGAAAGATGCCCTCCTTCATGAGGCATTCAGCCTTGATAGTCAATTAAGTGTTAGCAAGTTCATTGAATTTAATTTATTAAATTTCATTTTTGAAATGCAATATTAACTAAATTAGTTGAATGATTATAATGAAATTTTAGGGTCATAACATTCACTCTATTTTTTAGTGGTCCTTTGCCTCCCTATTACACGACCACATGTACTATAGAGGTATGTAACTAGTAAAAAATTATAAATATTACATGTGAATAGCTAAATGTTATATGAATGGTATTCTTATATCTCATTTTGGATGTTGAATAGGTTAATATTGGAGCTTCGATGATAACACCTCCCAATGGAAGTGGACATCGAAGTTTCACTTAGGTAATACAGACTATTTATAATTTTAAAATAAATTGAATAATGTTTAATGAATTGAAGGTTCTAGATAGTAATATCTTCATCTTCAAACATCCTTAGGGTTTCAAATTTGTCTTTTTAGTTTTGTATCTTTTCTTGTTTGATCTTGTCATCTCCTTCATATATATTTTCCAACTTTATCCAAACTTCTTTAGCATATTTTAGACTTATCACTTTTCCAAGTTCATAATTAGAGAGACCACTCAGGGAATCCCTTGATTTTCCATTCTTTTCATAATCCTTGATTTCATCATCACTTGTTAGACCAATTACAGGCATGGTATAACCTTTTTCAACTGATTTCCAGACACCAAATCCAAGAGAGACAAAAAAGGACTCCATCCTAGCTTTCTAGTAGGCATAATTTGTTTCATCAACCATAGAAGATTTGACAGCCTTTTTGTGTGCCATCCAGATCTACCTCAAGTGGTTAATATTCTTCCTAGGAACCATAACTCTGATACCAATTATTAGATGCACAGGACAACTAAGAGTGGGGTGAATAATTTTTACACTTAAAACATTCAATCCCTCAATATCTTCCAAACCCTTATCAACCATTAAACCCTTATCATGCTTTAGCAGAATGTAAACATATGAAACAGTAATGAAAACACATTCAAACACATAAGAACACCAAATTTATGTAGAAAATCCAAGAAGGGAAAAACCATGGTGAGGATTAGCTCACATATATATGAATTGCAACACCGAATATAATTAGGCTCACTACCAAGGGCTCACTGCCTAAATAATGAAGAAATGCTCGCTACCAGAAGGACTCATTGTTTGGAAAAAAGAAGAATAGAAGAAGACTGTTACAAAGAGATTCACTATTTTAAGGCAACAGGAGAAATCCACCACTGCAACTTTATGCCATATGCAACCTTCGGCTCATTGCCTCCATCAACTTCATGCAAACTGAAATGTAGACACCTTCTACTCACCACATCCAAAAGTCCTAGACATTAAAGCTCACACTTAGATCACCACACTCGATCACGCATTCGCATCATTCACACACCACACACTCTTCTTGACATCTCCAATAACTCACCATGCATTTATACCATTTGTGGCCTAAAACAATCTAAATTAGGTTAGCCTTAATGAAACGTATGCACCTCAAATGTGCAACACTAAATAGGTTGACACCAAACACTTCCACGATGGAAAGAAGTGAAGGAAGACCATGCCACGAGTTAAATAGGACCCAAATCTATCAACACGCTTCTCAACACTTCCATAATCAACAAATATCCTCTACAATTAGCACTACCATGCCAGGTCGCCCAAACCTTCACTAACACTAACAAGCGACCACAAACATGCCTCTCTAGGTCCAAAAACATCTTGCGAACCACAAAAAAACACTCCACAACATCCAAGAATATTCCACATCATCATAATATTCAACACTACAACTGCAACCACCTGAAACTAAAGAACACCTTCATTTTGTACAACCAGACACATTGACACGGACATACAACTTACCAACCAACCTTGCGGAACACCTCAACACTTGAAACTTCAAGGAAAGGTAGATACAAATAATACAAGTATGTTCCCAAATCCACAAGACAAGAACCTTCACTATGGAGAAATGCAAAGCAAACTCATTTCTCCAAACACCCTGTTTCATAGATAGACATATTATCAAACACATCTTCTATTATTGTACAATCCAAAACTTGAAACTCTGGTTATAACACCTCTGAACACATTTTATCATCATGTCCAACCCACACAAGCATATCTTCAACCATGAAGAAATACGTATCAAAACACTAAACACATCTCTATCACTTTGTACTCTATTTTATTAAAATTTTCTCAAAAGCCCTTGGAAACCAAGTGAATCAACTGCATCAAAAATATTACTAACACCTCTTCAATAGATCTACAACATCACAACACATCTCATCAACCACAACACATCCATACTACCAACAATCTCATCAACACCAAAAGGCTCCAACAATCTCCCCCAACACAAGTCAAGCTTCCAACAATCTATACAACTATACCAATACACTCTAAGGGGTTGAAAACAATGAAAATACCCAAACAACTCAAGATTAAAACAACTCCAAAATTTCAACAATATAAGCTTCAAATTGAACATTATTAGGCTAATTTCAAGGATGAATTTGAAGTGTTTAAAAAGAGATATTCAAGGCTATATGTTGAAAAGATTAGGCTCTACAAGCCATCTGACATTTCTAACCAAGCCGATGATGATGGGGGTTTGATCCAATATCATGATTATGTTGAAGTCAAAGCTAAACCAATTCCTCCTTTGGATTGGTCAAAAGAAGAGGTAACTAAACTTGATGAGGTAATGACTCTGGTGTTAAGATACACCAAATTGTGGGTTGGTTACAAGACAAATGACTTGCTAGTTGATGGAGTCAAGTTATCTTATGATTTAATGGGGGATCTAAATCTCAATCTTTTGAAGAAGATCTAGAGCTAGAAGATAAGGAGGTTAAAATTCATGATGCTAATGAAGAAGAACATGGGGAAAAGGAAGAATAACACCCCTGAGAAGAAGCCCATAGAGAAGAAGAGAAAATCAACAAAATCACCTAGTAAGAAGCCTTCGAAGAAAATGTAATCTCTTCCTTAGCTGATCCAACTCCTCCAATTACTCATTTTCTTCCAAAAGAGCAAACACTCCCCTCCACTACTATAACACAACAAGAGGAACTTCCTTCTACCACTTGAATTGGGGATACATAAGCCACATCTTCAATCCCCACTCCTCCTACCACTTCATTATTAGAAGAAGAAACAATCAATGTGGAAAGTTTAGGGGAGAAGCTCCATGTTGTATATCAAATAAATTCTTCTCCGAGGAATGGAATTTCATTCCCAAATTTGCAAAATCTGGACAAGATTGCAAAAGAGCTTGAAGATGCTACAAGGAAGGAATCTTCCACCTTAGGTGAAGCTACTGAAACGAATCTTGAAGAATATGTTGAAGAAGTGCCTCAAGAGGAATTTATGATGGAGTAGCCTATTGATAACCAACCTTTAGATTTAGTTCCTCCTTTAGTAGAGGTAAACAATTATCAACAAAAGGAAGTGCTTGAGTAAATCCCTACTAATCATAAAGTACAAATGCAGGAGGTTGATATTGAAAAGGAAGGATAGCAACAATAGCAACAAGAATCACAAAAGGATCAACAAGAAGAGAAAAGCATATCAGAAGGAAGTAAGGAGTAGGAAACTCAAGCTTTACAAGGTAATAAGGATCAGGAGGAGAATCCTAATATTGTACAATCTATTGCCCCTAATTGGCTAAAAGAGTAGCTCTAGGAAAAACCTATTGTAGAGATGGCTACTCTGAATTTAGATGATTTTTTGGCTAGCATAAATAAGCCCAAGGGAAAGAAAAGAGCTAAGGTATATTAAAAAAGTGTTAGAGATGAATCAAATAATAGGGTTGTGCACATTGCCACCCTTACAACCGATAAAGCCAAAGGAGACATTGCTCGTGAGGACTATAATATTTATTCAATAAATTTAGGACCAACTTCCAAGAGGAAAGAGGTCCATGAGTTAAGAGAATTTGTTGAGATAATTTTACATAGATTGGAAAAGGACGTAAAGCTAAAGAACAATTGAAAGCACGGGTAGGAGAAACTCAAAGCTACATCAAACACTTAGTCTTGTAGAAATAGATGTAGGTCCATCTTGTTGTGGAACGGGAAGTGAAAAATCCAAACTTAAAATATTGCAGCACAAATTAATTGAAAAGAAATACATAAGAAAAAGAAATGGAATAATAGAATAATAGAAAATACACATATTTACATGGTAAAACCTTGATAATATGCCAAGGAAACATCCATGGGACAAAGTATCGGTATTCATATTGTTGAAGTGAGCAACCAAGATCTTCAATCTGCAACACTAAATAACCTCCACAAGAGATAGAGAGAAGCAACAATGGAAGATGTTATTCCACCAAATAAGAATTGCAATATGATACAATATGCAATACTCTACAATACAATGCTATGCAAAATATGTTAGAGATGCCTTGCTTATCAAGGCAAGATGAGAAATAGGATAAGACAAGATCATGACAAGTGTCTTAATCCTATCACATGAGATAACCAACTCATAACTACCTAGGATGATGTGAAGTCTAGATGAGACAACTAATACTTCTAGAAAATGCTTATATCCTAAGTAAACTTAACATGTGAATTAAGTCCCCTAAGTCCATAGTAAAATAATTAACTAGGTACAAAAATTATTCACACCAACACCCCCCCTTAAGTGAAACTTACGGAGGAATAAACAAATGCAAATATGCAAAAGATGGGTCCCAACAATAGGCCTAATGAGGTACCCATGTACAAAATAAAAAAATTTCACAAATGGAGAAAAGGAGAAAAACCCTGTGGGAGAAAACTCCTCTCCAAAAGAGAGAAAAAGCTAAAAAAAAAAACTGAAGAAGGAAGGAGGACTCATTAAGACCCCCCAAGGACAACTTCCTTCACCCCAAGAATTGATCACAACTGGATATAACGAGGCAATTCCAAAGGTTTAGTGAAGATGTTTGCATCTTGTTGATCTATAGGCAAATACTCCAAGCTAAGAACACCATCATGGATGAGCTACCTGATCAAGTGCATGTGGATCTCAATATGATTAGTACATTGATGCTCCACTGGGTTACGAGAGATATGAATGGCACTCTGGTTGTCACACTAAAGATTAGTGGGCTAAGTGGAAGGAAATACAAACTTAGCCATCAACTGATGAAGCCACAAAACCCTTCTGACTAGCAAGAACTGCAACTTGATACTCAGGCTCTGTTGATGATAATACAATAGTAGTCTACTTCTTGCTTGACCATGCAATTGGATCATAACCAAGGCATAAAACAAAACCAAAAGTAGACTTCCAATCATTGACATCGTCAATGAAGCTCGTAATCTGAGAAGCGCCTAATGTATAATGAATGCTAAAATGAGTAGTACCCTGAATATATCTCAAGATACATTTAGCGGCCTTCCAATGACTCTCATGAGGCTCCTAAGAGAAGCAAGAGATAAGTTCAACTGCAAAGGAAATATCAGGACAACACTATGTCAAGTACAAAAGACTTCCAACCAACTATCAATACAAGGTAGGATCAACTATAGGAGTAGTGCAACTGGTAGACAATACAACACCTAATTGAAATAGAGTGGGAGCAGGCTTGCAATCAACCATGCCAAATATTTGAAGCAAATCAAGAGCATACTTATGCTATAAAATGAAGATCCCCTCAGAAGTTTGATGAACTTGAAGATCAAGGAAGTAATGCAAAAGACCAAGGACAAACATATCAAATTGCTCCATCAATGCTCATTGCATACTCTGAATCATGGAAGTAGAACTCCCCATGAGAATCAAATCATCCACATAGAGCACAAGTATGAGTAGATCCTCTCCATGTCTCTGAGTATAAACTGTGGGATCAAAATGGTAGCGAGTGTAGTCGGAAGCAAGCAAGAAACTATCCATCTTCTCATACCAAGCCTGAGGGGCTTGTGTGAGACCATACAGTGAATGTCAAAGCCTGCAAACAAGTGAAGAGTCTTGCACAAAACCTAGTGGATGCTCCATATAGATCTCCACATGAAGATCCCCATGCAAGAAAGCACTCTTTACATCCATCTAATACACTGACCATCCTTGTGATGCAGCTATATCAAGGACAAGGCAAATAGAATCCATCTTGGAAATAGGAGCAAAGGTCTCAAAATAGGTAGTCCCTTCAACCTGAGAAAACCCCTTTGCAACAAGATGAGCCTTGTACTTTTCAATGGAACCATCTACTGCATACTTGGTATGATACACACACTTGCACCAAACCAACTTTCTTCCTTTAGGAAGAGGCACAAGATCCCAAGTATGATTCTTCATCAAAGAAGAATACTCATCAACCATAACATTATCCCACTCTGGAATACCTAAAGCATGTAAAAACTTCTGAGGATCATATGAAACTGCATGACTCAATAGACTAATTCGCAAATTCTAAGAATGAGTGCGGCGAGTGTCTAAGGGATCACCAACAAGAGGACCGACCTCCTCAAGAGTAACTCAAGCCCATCATGGCCTAGTGGATGAATGAGGAGGAGGTGGATCAAGACCATCATAAAAATCTTCCTCAAGTAGTAAAAAATCATCAAGTGAAGAATATTGAGTAGGTTGTGATGAAGAAGAAGTTGAAGAAGGATGTGTCTATGTGAAGGACTCAACAAACTAAACATCACGTCGAAAATGAACCTCTCTTGTGTCAAGATCAAACAATTTTTATGCCTTCACATCCTCACAATAGCTAAAAAAGATGTATCGCTAACTTGTCTTCTCAATTGATTTACATCGACCATCCAGAATGAATTCCCAAGCCTCACTGCCGAATACTATGAAGAAGGATACATTAGGCTTGCAATGAGACCAAGCATCCTCAGGAGGCATATTCCGCATTGCCTTGTGGGGCATACAGTTTTGAATATAGTTGGCATAATTGATAGCTTCGGCCCAAAATATAGGAACCATGGGCCTAGACTAAATCATACAATTGGCCATCTCCTTGAGAGTCATGTTATTTCTCTTCGTCACACCATTTTGTTGAGGAGTGTAAGGAACTATGTGCTAATGAAGAATACCATGCTCACTGCAAAAATCCTAAAATGCCCGATTGACATACTCCACCCATTATTTGTGTGTATCTGTTAAAGATAAAAACTTGACTGCTTCTCCACAAATGTTTTGTAGTTCTTGAAGATGGTGAGAACCTTACTCTTGAGATTCAGAAAGTAGAGCCATGTGTGTCAGGAAAAATCATCAATGAAGGTAAGAACATACTTAGCCCCTGAAAAAAGGAGTTGGGAATGACATGAGATCACTATGGACCAACTCAAGGGGTGTGGTTGCACACGAAGCTTGACCCTTAGGAAAAGGATATTGATGTTTCTTGCCAAGAACACAACCTTGAAAAATACCATCCATGCAAGAGACTTTGGAAGACCAACCACTAAGTTATGTGCTTGCATCTATTGAAGATATCTATAGTTCAAGTGCCCAAATCTTTCATTCCAAAGCTTGCTCATTGAATCAGCATGAGCAACAAAACATGAACCTAATGAAGACTCAAACCCATCAAATCAATACAAATGGTTCTCATGATCAACTATCCCTGTAACAAAAACCTTCTTAGGATCTTGCAACTGTCGAATAGTCACATTCTATGTAGGTAAAATCAATTGACTTCCCATCTCTAGAATGAAAAATATGATATATGGAAAGTAGATTCGCTGAAATACCAGGAAGAAGAAGAACATCCTCAATGCACCCATCTAGCATCTGAACAGATCCTATCCCCAAAATTGGAATCTATGAAGAGTTCCCAACTACAATATGAGAAGTAGAAGTATGAACAATGGAATCAAGAAGATCGTGTGAGTTGGTCATGTGATGTGAAGCACCTGAATCAAGAATCTAACTATCTAAAGATGAATGAATGGCCTGTGCTAAAAGAGATTTCCCTTTTCCCATGGAAGATGGATTAGACACTGAAATATTGTGTTTCTTCATAGCTTCCTCCAAGGCCTCTAATCTCTTAAAACAATGAGTCGCATCATGCCCAGTTTTTCCACAAAATGAACAAGGATCACCTTTCTTTTTCTTGGACTTAGAAGATGAATCTCCAGAGGTAGAAGAAGAAGGGGATGGAGTGGAATTTTGATTGTTCTTAGGCTTTGGTTTGGAGGGATCCTCACTACCTGAAGATGATTTTGTCTTGGAATTCTTCTTATTCTTTCCTTTACCCTTGGATGATTGAGCCATTAGAGCATGATTCTTAGAACTAGGTAGTGCATCCAACTAGATCAACTTGGCCTCCTCCCTAGTAAGACACTCACAAAACAACTCAAATGAAGGAATTTTATAATCTTTCCCCATGGCATCCATAGTTGAGTAGAAAGTAGAAGAAAACACTTGATAAGGGCCTCATAACTTAGATAGAATCAGGAAGATACATTCATCACTAGATTTATCATGCCCACATCCTCTTAATTGTGACAAAATCAACTTGAATTGTGTAAGAAAATCCTAAATTGAAGTAAATGTATCTGAGAGTGATTGTAGATCCACTTGAAGCTGCAAGACCTGAATTGATTACTTTTACCATACAATTCTTCAAGTTTATACATTCTTAGGTGTTTTACACTCTGAAATATGAAACAACAAGTTATCAATACATGTAAGCCAATGAGCCCTTTTGCTTCATCCATTTTACATCTATGGACAAAATTTTCATAATCCCTTGTGAATCAAGTTTTCTCATCTAACATTGGCCATAGACCCTTAGATTGTAACAATTGAGTCATTTTTAGCTTCCATGTATCATAATTGTGTGGAGTGAGTGGTTCAATTTTCCTTAATCCATGAACACCGAAAGATAATGTGGAACTTAAATTGTCTTTCACCCCCAAAATGTATTAAAAATCAATTTTCAACCCCCCAACAAATTACAATGAAGAAAATTTGCCAAGTGCCATGTGTAGAAAAGTTATCCAAAATTGAAAAAAAAGGTAGAAGAGGGACAGTCCATGGTCACATGTACAGTCTAAACTTGGCAGTTATGGTTTGGTTGGCGGCTACACTAACTGCAAGTTGTAGTGGAGAATTTCCCGGTCATGGTTTGAAGAGTTACTACCACTGGTGACTAGAGGGAATCCATTGGCGGCTTAAGCCACTTAGCGGAATGGCTCGACCAAAGGGAGCCAACAAGAACATGAAAGTCGGTGGTAGGAGGTCATGTCAGTCAAAAACTTGACAAGATCTGCAAAAAAACCGACAGTATGTACTCCGTACAGTCCACAGAAAAAAAATAATGTTGACCATAAAAAAAATTAATCCTACAGAGTTATTAATAAGTGCCCCAAAAAAAAAATTATAGCCTTCTAATAAATTTTCCTGATAAAAAATTAAAAAGGCAGAAAATATAAAATATATATATATTTGAATTTTTCCACCGATGAACCAAATTGGTCGACTGTAGGGTGGTCGTATAGCTTCCCCGCTAAAAAATTTTGCCTCAAAAAAAACTTTTTTCCAAATATAGGCAAATTATATATCAAAATTCTTGCAAATAGCCATCTGAACTTAATGGAAAAGTTATTTTTTTCCAAAAATTCTCTTGTAAAAAGTTGTTCACAAGATCTGAGATTCAAACCCTTATTTTCCAAAGATGCAAATGGTGACTGTTGATGTCAAAAATTGGCAAGGTAACAACCTTTATGGGAAACAGTTAATGGGGGGACCAATTGCACTAAACTGAGTGACCTTCGGGTTTTTTAAGAAGTTGGCTTCTTTTGTAATTGGGGTTTTAGAATGGGAAAAGGAAGCAAATATAAAAATAAAGATCTAACTAAGGTGATTTTCCAAGGAATAGATATAAGCACGATAAATCTATCTTTTGGGATTCGATTTAAGGGTCCAATCAACAATCTACTATGTTCCAAAATAATAGAAATCAAAGGTGAAAACCTAAATATTTTACTCAATGACATAAAATAATTCTCATACACATTTACTGAAAAGAGGAGTCAAAGACATGATCTAAACCAGCAAACTTGTATTAAAATCATAGAAGTTCTACAATTAAACAATTTAGGACAATAATGGCATAGTCTAATGTTTTATCAAATAGCTTAAGAAAATAGAAAGATCGTACAATGGCATAGTCTAAAAGCCTCATAAAATAATCTAAAAGCAATACTAAAGGCATTGAGTCTTTCCCCTAATTTTTTTGTATCTTCTGAACTCCTTTTTGGAAGGAAGAAGAAGTATATATAGCTAAAAAATCCCACCACCTGGCGGGCCAGTAACAGAAAATATTTTGTATCTCGAGCAATGATGCCTGTAGCAATGATTCCTTTGGCCATTGCAACAAAAAAGATTCAGGCCATTAAACATGGTCGCTCCCCAGCCAAATGCATCCCCTGCAAATGATAGAAGTGTTCCCAGAAAAACCTTGTACTAACAAGTGTCATCTAATCATGCAGTCGGTTAAGACACATGGCAGCTTGGCAGGGCATGCAATTCACCTCACCCTTCCCTTTGATAAAGTCCCTGTGAAAGAGACACGTGGAAACAAGTCGGGGCAGACTCATTGAATCCTTCTTTCATTGAAAGACTGCGCAGTTAAAACACGTGGAGGCATTCTTTACTATCAGTGCTAACTGTGGGGTCTGCTAATAAATGTATGTGGATGAAAGCTACATGGCACACAAACAGGGCCCAACTAAAAAGTAAAGGGAAGTAGCCTTTATGTGCCCGCGGTGATGACACGTGGAAGCATGGTAGGAGCCAATAGAAGAGTGAAGGAAGCAATCGCTATGAGGAGCACTTGGTGGACACGTGGCAACAACAGATGAAACTCTTCAAAAAGGGGCCCAATGATGTTCAAATAATTGAGGTGCGAGCCAATACTTAGCAAAAATAAAAACCACCCGAAGGGAGCTCGAGGAATTTAACATTCACAACTTTTGGCGACTACCAGGGGCATTTCACCTGCAGAACGAGGAACCCAAACATTTATTTGGCTTGCAGACTAGAGTCCCATCCATAGGGCGATGGAGTTAGAGCTTAGAGAGAGCGACCTGTAGAGGTAGCCAGTCAGTCTCGGATGGTGTCAATATGTCATGCAAATTCTTTTGCGCTCTGCTCAAATCGAGCATTTCCTTGTAAGGCAGCGTCACAAATATCTCAGCCCTAGACTCAAGTTGGAAGAGTAGCCGCACAATCTGATGAGTGACACCTTCAATATCTGCTATAATAGGGGCTTGGATAAAGCTCTAAAAAGCGGATGTATCCTACTGATTTTCTTCTATCTTTTTAGCAATCTGCTCTGCAATAGCCACTGAGTCGTCAGAAAGAAACGGGGAGGGTAAACCCATCTGGGTTAGCTAGGAGAACCTAGCTTGTATGCTATTCATAGTTCGGTCCAGTTTGGCAGTGCACTCGCCGGCATGGAGGATAGCCAAGTGGCAATGGATGAATCTATTTGCTATTTTGGTAGCAGCCTTCCAATCCTCAATTCCTACCTTTGTTAAGTCCTCATCTGATACCATGTATAGCCTATCTAGTAGCTTTTCCGCCTCAGGAACCCTCTCTGCGATGATCTACGAGAACTGCTCAATTGCTCCATGAACTTCCTTGCCCAAGCTCATCACCTCTGCCATAAATTGGAGCATTGACTAAAGTGTCAGGTAGAAGGCCTTGACCTTATCCCAGTATGAAACATATAGTTGTTGAGCCACTGGAAGGAGATCTAGTTGGGAAGCAGGGGGTTGGGGAAGACTCCTTAGAAGGGCAATCTCTGCATCTCTTAAGATGACATTCTGTGTCAATTTCGCGATCCTTTGGTTTGCAGTCACAAGTTGTCCCTAGATGTTTCTTAATTTTGTGGACTAGTTTTCCTCAGCCTGGCTTTTGTTTGTTGATTTTGCCTCAAGGAAAGCTTCATCTCTTAGAGTTCCTTCTCCAATTGGGTCTTTCATTTCTCAAACTCGGTGTCCCTCTATTGCATTTGTTGCTCGAATTGAGCACAATGACATTCAAACTCCTCACTCTTTTTTTGTTTCCCTTGCTCCGCCAAAGCTAACTGGTTCTAATATTCCTAGTTTCTTCACTACAATGCATTGACCAGGTTGGGGTCAATGGATTGGAACTTTGCAAGTTCCTCTCAAAGTTTTTTCTACTCTGCCTATGTTCCTTGCACTTTCTCTAATAAGCATGAAATTTCTGCTTCTCTAGCCTTGTCCTTTTCCAGCAGGATCTCAATCCTATCCTTCACAAGTTTCAACTCTTCTTCTTTCTTCTTCAACTAGCAACCAGACTTGAGGAAGTCAGTGGTCACCACCCACTGTGTTTCTTCCATGAGCTTGACTTTGTCCTACGCTTAGGCTATGCTTAGATTGAGTCCTATGGAAAACATGTTGTAATCATCGAGTTACATTTCCCCCTTGTGGTTTGATGACGATCAGGTACATGGTTGCGAAATACAACAATTTTTGAGCTTCATTGAAAACAGTATACACCTTTGGCTCTGTTGGCTTCTTGGCATCCTTGGTCATTCACTTTTGGATTCTAATAGCTCGCACTTCCTTTGTATTATTTCCCTATGCCATAAATTGGGCTAGTGACTGAACTAGCCCACCTGCGAAAGGTGCACCGGGAGGAAGTGTGAATGGTACCATGAAGGTAGTGGTTTTGGGTGTTTTCTTCTTCGGGAGATCAACTATAAGCGGGGAGAATGGAGGGATATGCCAAAGCCCATTTTGTGAACCAGTGGGAGGACTCATCGGGTGTTGCGGCGATAGCGGAGTCATGTGGATTCCAATTGCTAGGAAAATAGGGTCAGGGCCAATTCAGTAGTGGCCAAAAGGCTGTCAGTGGCGGCCACAGATGCAAGGGATGAAGAGATAGCGGATGTAGAATCAACAAAGGCAAAAGGTGAAAGGATCCGCAGAGGAGTCAAAACAAATGGTCCCACTAGGAGAAACCTCCTGCCACCATTTGGGAAAAAGCGGAGAAAGAAGGGCCAACACTTGTAGTAATGGGTGACGCAGAGATAGCAGGGGACACTAAAGATTGTGAAGTAAGAGAAGAGGAAGCAAATGTTACCTATTGTCCGGATGATTACAATTCTTGGCTCACCATGACCTCCTGGCTTGTTGCGGGCTCTTGCAAACTCTCTTTAGTAACTACTTTTGTGTGCTACCATTTGACGAGCGAGGAGTCTTCCACTTGTACGGTCTCCAACTGTTGTTGTGAGGTTGTCCTAGTTCTTTTTGCAGTCCAAGTGTGATTCATCGAGGCCCTTGTACATGATATGTTCACCCGCACGTTTGAAGAGACCTTGATTGGTTACTTCCCTACCTTCTCTTTTTGTTGTGTTGAAGCCATTTTTGTTTCTATTTCCTTCCCCTTTCCCTTCCCGATATCCATTTCAACCTCTTCTAAAGAGAGATCTGCATCATCGCTTGCGTCGGAATCAGTATGTGCTTTGTTCCACAATTTATCAAATCTATCATTCATCTCCACACTCTGATAAGGGGCATCATAGTGTTGGATTTCTTGTTGGTAGATCCATAAATACTTAATTTTTTCCTCACCACAGTTTTGATTTCCTGACAACTCATTGTGAAGAGTGGACCCGATGCAAAGCTTCTCATTATACTTCGCTAAAGCAAAGTAGCACTTGAGCCATGGCGACCTACTGTCATCGGTTGGAATATGAGCTAGATCAACCAATAGCTCATCCTCATCCTTCAATGGGTTTTGCTGCTTTTCCTAGTAAGGTCGGGGGATGTGCATTACCTTTACATATTCATTTGGTAAGTCATTTTTGGGGTTGTAATTCCATTTTTCGCAAATCCATACCAACCCCAGATGAGCCAGCTTCACCTCTAGCAACTGATGCGTCTTCTTTTTGGCCATTACCACCATTTTAAAGCTTAGTGGGTAGACAAAAAATCCCCTCTTCTTAGCTAGTCCCTCACAAAAAGTATAGTCAATAATTGATACCTACCAGAACATTTTGAGGGCCAGCACCCAGTTTGTGAGACATGTCAGAAGCCAAAATGGTTCCCCAGTAAAGTCGCGCAGTTAGATGAATGTGAAATCTTCTCCAAGAAACCAGTCACATTTCAGAGTGAAATTTTTCATGTATTCTATCTGGGCTATGGTGATTCGGTAAAGATTGGGATCCTCACTCAAATCTTGAAAAATTAGAGTCAAGAAACAATTAAAAAATGCATAATAATTGTAAGTAGAGGAGAGGAGAGAATTCCATATAGAAACTGACCTTCTTTTTCCCGATTTATCAAAAATAGCCAACTTCACATGTTTCTTGAAGAAATCAGGGTTCTGATGCAAAAACATATGGGTGAGGAAGGAAGGAAACCTAAAACTCTGTTGCATTTTGTAGTCCCTTATTTTCCTTAAAATCTCATCAATGATGAATTGTGCAAAGTCATACCAGAAAAAGGAATGTTGTCTATGCAACTGAAACCCCAGACCCAACTGAAACTCTTGAACATACTTGTCAGTGTCCAAGCCGCAAACAAATGTCATCATTCAAAAGGCTTCTTGCATGTTCTTGGGGAAGGCACTGTGTGCTACCATAATCTTTGGTGGCTTTTTCTTATCTTCCTTAGGCCTTTGGGTTTCTTTGCTATAAAAATCCATAGCCTTTTGTCTAGTTCTCCATATTTCCTCCCCCTTTGCTAGACTGAATGGCTCTATTGTTTCTACTCTGGAGCTTTGGTCAGGGATGCATAGCATGTTTCAGATAGCTCTCAGAAAGATATTAACTTTCAACTCCCGGCCCTTGATGGTGTTGGTGCTTGGCTTGAAATGTTCAATGGCCACATCGACTAGTTCCAAGAAATAGTGCACAGACGGGGCCATATACTGTGGGAGCCCGCTGAACCATGGCTTCTATGCCAAAGAATTCAGGTCATTGATTCTCTTCATCCTTTCGCAGGCCACCTCCCTCAAAGTCTTAGGGTTCTTTGCGAGGATGGGATCATGAATATTATCCATTCCTCCTTGATTAGGCTCTGGTCTTTGTGGGTCTTTTGCTTGTCTGAGGCTTGCATGTTTACCCACTCTAGCTTCTCTGGTATCCTAGGAAAATCATAAGAGATGTCTTCAAATACATTGGCGGTCGGTACTGCACGCATAACATCAAACAAGCTTTGTGTTCCCTCTCCTTGCGCCTCTACTTCTGCCTATGTTTGAGAACTTTATGCCATTTTCCTTTTGCTAGAGATTTCTGCTTAGCTCAAATCTTCTGCAATTTGCTTTGGCTCTATCTGCACTCAACACTCTTGCTCTAGGTAGCATGCTCAAAAATATTTTTACAATGTTAGCTTCCTTCATGCAATACTTAACTATTTCTTTTCTTGTGGTAGCCAACAACATTCGCCTTTTAGCATTAAATTTGGTATGTACCACCAACTCTTTTGCTTGTGTGAAATCAATTATTTGCCATTTTGAAATGACCATAATTCATAATTACGATTGGTAATCACGTTGTATGGCACAATTTCCTTGGAACTTGAGCCGACGATTTGAAGGCAGCTTAGGCGTTTGCATGCTTTGGCAATTAATATCCCAAAAGGAATGATTAAGCCCAAATATGCAATAAGTGCTTGAAAAGATACGAGTTCTACTTTGGATTTTGGAAAATGCTTGCAACGTGACACCTTAGCATATGGTCGTATAGACTACCACTAATGGCTACCACCAGCTTATGCTAATTAATTAGCTCTTATTAATCTTTCACGCGGTGAACTGTACCTAGCAAACACAATTGGGTGGGAAATTCGAGCAAGCCCTCGTTTAATTTTCAAGTTGGTACTTGATTAGCATCATGCTTATGGTATGCAAATTACCATGCATATCCTAGCTATTTCTATAAATAGGAACTTCGACAATAGAAAAATCACACTTAGCAATTTGGGAAGAATTGGTAATAGGTAGTTGGTTTAGAATTTAGCGTTAGCAGTTGCTTAGAATTTGCATAGAGCTTAGACTTAGGCATCTTGTGTAGAGCTAGTATCAGATAGCTATATAGAATTTGCTACCATGAATACCCCTATTAGGTTAGTCTGCAAGAAATCCCAAACGGCCTTCCTTGGTGAAATCTCGACTAGGAATCTTAAAAGAATGACCAAGAATAAACATTCATTGGCCATTGTAGCGATGAAGTGGGTTTTGGGGAGGGACTACATTGAATATGAAGACAAGTACAGAGTTAATACTAGCATATGCTCTCACTTCGTCATGTCCATGCTTGACATCCAGGTTCCCAAGTCGTTGATTCTTCGCTTGGTGCTTGAAATATTTCTAAAGAAGTACCTGGGCGGCCTCAAAGAGGTGGTGGTGAATGTTGCATTTGGTATGGGCTTTCCAACGGCAAGTGACCTTCAGAAGTACATTGAAGAAGACGCAGTAGTACCCATGGGTATCATTCCTGAGTGAGTTTTTCATCCAGTCACAAGAAGAGCATCATCAAAGGGTAACCCATGCTTGCCACTTCCTGTTTCGATTGTACAATGTGGTGCCTTTCTATGACATCGACTGGTACACTAACTTTAAGAACCTAGTGTTCCCTTTGCCACTTTCCATTGCTCCTGTGGATGTTGTTGTCATTCTTGTTGTCGATGCCTCCCTTGCCACTGCTCGTGATTAGAACTTTTATGCTTTGAGAAATCATCTTTTTGTTAATACGTTTTGTGTATATACTAGGAAAAAAGGCTCTTTCATAGATATATATGAAGAAGATACATAATACATATAGATACACTCTAAAAGTGTGGCCTCTGAGCTATTTTGAAAATGTACTTATCGAAGTATATAAATATAATGAAAATATAGCTTATATTAACATTTTGTTTCCTTTTCCTTTTGATTTTGCAATGTGGGTTCTCTTTTTCTTTTCCTGCATATATGTGTTCATTTCAATTCTGCATATGGGTGTCATTTTTCTCTGCTTTGACTGCAAGTTAGTTTTCTTTGCCTTTTGTAATAATGGGTTTTGTTTGTTTCAGCTTCCTCGCAATGTAGAATTTAATTATTGAAAGACTGGCCAACAAACACAAAAGGGAAAATAATTACACTACTCACATATTTACACTGGCGAAACAATTGTGAAGCTTAATTGAACAATTTTAGGTGGATTCTGTTAACAGGAATCCTCAATGCTTCTTGCTCCATGTTCTAATTTGTATGCATTGTGTTGCTTGCATTGAATTATTTTGAAAGGGCCTTCCCAAAGGCTATCAAACTTTGCATGTTGGCCTAGCTTTGCAACCCTTTCATTGAATTTTAGCACTAGGTCCCCGCTCTTTAGACCTTGGTCTGAGGCTTTCTTGTTGAACCATCTCTTAACCACCTGCTGGTAGTTGGACATGGCTATCAAGTCCTTTCCCCTTTTTTCTTGCACTTCTAGTAACTCAGCCAGTCGAACCTCCATGGTGTTGTTTTATTCCACCTCGAGAGATTTCAGCAATTGCAATGTCAAAATATCCATAGAGATAGGCAACAGCGCTTCTTTCCCATACACTAGCTCATACGACGAAGTCTTGAGGACTCGCTTGGGAGTTATGCAGTTGGCCCAGAGCGCTGCTCGAAGGTTCTTATGACATTATCTTTGGTGTTTCGACCCAATTCTTTTAATGAGTCGAACTAAATTTTTGTTAGTCAACTCAGCCAAGTCATTCCCCTGCAGATAGTAATTTGACGACGTTTTCAAGAATATTCCATGCACAAGTGTGAATTGACATACCTTAGAGCCTAAGAAATCCTTGGTGTTGTTGGAGATGATGGTTTTGGGTGGGCCAAATCTCATCACTAATTCTTCAAGAAATTCTACTATCTCTGCCTTTGTTGCATTCTTCAGGGGCATGGCTTTGGTCCACCTGGTGAAGTAGTCTGTTGTCATTAGAATCCATTTGTATCCGGCGTTGGAGGCAAGATTGATCATTCCAATGAAATCAAGGCCCCATTGTGCAAATGGCTCATCAACTACTATCAGGTTGAGAGGCATTACAGATTTTTTCCTTCTTCCTACGAAGAATTGACATTCCTTGCAAGCTTTTACCAAGGAGTATGAGTTGTTCAATAGCATAGGCTAGAAGTACCCAATGAACATGATTTTGATGGTGGTGGTCTTCACAAAGAAGTGCTCGCCCACGGGAATGTTGTGGAAAGTGTTAAGAATCCTCTTCGCTTGCTCTGTGGTGACTCACCACAATAGTACACCATTGAAGTTCCTTTTGAAAATTGATAATCAAGTTGTCTTTCCTAAATTACCATAATCAAATTGATAAGATTCAGAATTCATAGCAAGGAGAGAAACAACCTGATTTTGTACTACTGTAGACTGAATGTTGTGTTCATCATCCTGCACTTCTGAAAAGCTGATATCTATGTCATTAGGAGGTCTCAACTGATGATGCAATATCCCTCTTGCATTCGAAACATGCAAAACAAAATTGGAGTCTTCAATGAATAATTTAGGGTGAAAATCATATTGGAAAGATTCAAAAGTATAAACATGGAACTTTTCACCTGTGTGCACTTCATCATGAGGTATCAATGACAAATGTGCAGAAGTATTGTCCTGTACAAAAAATTTCTCAACATGATATTCATCAGAAGGCATCGCAAACTGATCTTTAAACAAATTTTCTCCTACAACAGTGTGATCCAGTTCATCAATGATGGCTACAACATTACTTTCTCTAACATCATTCAAGTTTTCCTGCATATCAATATGAACCACATTAGCTATCTCACCATTGATGCATAAAGTTTGTAAATTTTTAGTGCTTAATTCAACAACAGACAAAGGAAAAGCAAAATTTGATAAATTAGAGAACTCCTTGAATTCTTCCTATGTTGGCATTGGCTCTAGTTCTGGATTGCAACTGTAACCCTCAAGAAAAGCAGCTTCTTTACCCACAATATCAGATCCCACAATTTGCTCCAGGAGACATTCATTAGCAAGCTGTTGAGGCTCCTTAATCAAAAGCTCAACCTCCTCTAGGACTGCCTAAGCATTAACTGCCATGACCTTCTCTGATCCAATGCCAGTTGACTCTTCTACTAGACATTCGCCAGTAGCTTGTTGAAATTCCTTTATTGGTAGCTCATTCTTTGTAGTTTGATGTACATGATTTGCCAACCATACTTGCTCTTGTACCTCCTCTGTTGATTCTACCAAAGCTTCAACACTGTCAGATTTATGGATAGGCATATCATGTAACATGAGGATTTCCTCAGTCTCCCATCCTTGAGGGTCAACTGTCAGTACATAATTTCCCAAGCTTCTTTCATACAAGAATACCTCCTTAAAAGTATTTGTATCAACATGGCCTGAAGTACCCTTTTGTTCAGAAAGCATATCCTTTTCAAGAGACCCTAGTACTGCATCCCTAATGGTAGGATCCCTTAACAACTCACGAGAAGAGAGGTTGAATTTGACTTTCTTGAGTTCTTTGATCACATACTCTCCTATTTTCTTTGCAGTCATGGTAGAACAGTTGTCCTCGGAGCTAACTATCAATTCATCCCTGTTACTTTCAACACTTCCTCCTTTATTAGCATCAGACTGTCCTCCATTTATGAAATACTAAGTAGACACATGATGGAATGCTTGAACCTCTTCAGTTGTATACTCTTCTTCATCTAGTGGACCATTATCATTCTCATCATTACTTCCAAAAGGTTGAACCATAGATTCTCCACTATATACATACCATGTTTCAACACCTTTATCCTGTTCTTCTTCTGGTTCATTCTCTTCACTTCTTGGAAATGGGATATGATTCACCACCATAACTGATATGTCATAAAGATTAGATGGCACTATCTCCCATCCACTCAAACTGTTGCTGGCATGTTGAACCTTTTGTTGGAAAATAGATGCAACAGTCTGCAATTCTTGACAATCTGATTCAGAATGCTGAGTAGTGTTATGAAGCCTACACCATCCTGAAAGAGTTGTTTTTGCCAGACAAACTTCACTAGATTTCTCTTGATTGTTCAGTTGATCTAGAGAAGTTAAGGCTCTTCCATTATTCTGAAGTGGTGGTTGCCTTTCATGATCTTCATCAATATGTTGTCCCCTATCAAATCCCTACCCCTGAGCCTGCATTATATCCTTGTTTCTTTCATCATAATTGGACTGAATCCCCCTTTGTTCTGCATGGGATTGACTATTCTGGTTCCTAAGGTAGGTGACTTCAATGTTCAACTTCTCAACTAGCTCTGTGAGTGCATCCAACCTCTCCTTGTCTGCACTGTTTGATGGAGGAACAATACCAGCTGAATTCTGCATATAAACATCATGTGACCCATGGTTCAAGGGTTGATTAAATATCTCAGAACTCCGCAAATAACTAGGTATATTAGCTTGTTGGTGAAAGTATGAGGGCTAGTTCATATTTGGATGGTAATTTGGCATGAATGCAGCTTGACAGGGATGACCTGGGTGTGAAACCAAGGGTGATTGAGGGACTGAACTCAACATAGGTATTTGGTTAGCCAAGGGTCTAGACAAGTGTTGTCTCAAATCTGTACTCACCTTAACAGCCACATCATAAGCTTCAAATAAGCTACTAGGAGGGTTCACTTTCCATTTGATGAAAGTAGATGTTAAACTATCCAAAGCTTCATAATAAACCTCCCTGGCAGAGGCATCGTCTACAGCATAAGGGGATTGAAGCATAACATAAGCCCTATGAAATCTATTATTGAAAGCCACTATTGGTTCATTTTCCTCCCTCTTGATTCCAGTAAACTACAAAAGTAACTCATTAGCACTAATTGGGATCTGAATTTTTTGTAAAAACACAGTCTCCAGCTGAAGCCAAGTAGTGATAGACCTAGCAGGAAGATGGTTATACCAAAAAAATGCCTCATCCCCAAGGGAATATGGGAAAATTATGCATGCAACATCCTCATGATTAATTCCCCTATCCTTAAGGGTATATTTTAAAATCCTAATATGCTCCTCTGCAGTCCTTTTGGGATCATTAATGTGAAACTTGGAGCAGAAAAGCTCAGGGTTCTTGGGCATAGGATTGTAATGGTTGAAAGATAAGGGAGATGGGTTATCAGCTAGGAAAGCCATTGGTCAAGGTGGGGGTGGTAATGGCTGATTTATGATTGGCTGAGGTTGTCGAATGGGAATGTCCTTAGACTCAGATGAAGATGACCCTGATGAAGGTGAGAATGATGGAGATGATGGAGGTGGTTGGGTGGATGATGACTCTTCCCTTCTGTTGGTCCTTCTTGACCTAGTAGTGGCTTGCAATTCTTCAAATTCCTCTTCTCCTGGAGTAGATTTGGTTCTTCTTCTGAATCTTTTAGGAGAGATGGCATTCAAAAACTGATCCAACTTGCTTATTCAGGCCATCCTTCTAGTGCCAATCTGTTGATGATGTTTTTTGCACAGTAACAACTCAGACAGAATATGAAATCCTATCTCTCTTGAAAGGTAAATCTCTACCAGCAAGCCTCAAGAGATAACCCCAAGGTCTCTAATTTCAGGTCTTGACAATGCATAAACAACTCAGTGATAAATGTGAAAATGTTGGTAATCACAAAGGGACCTTACTACAAGCAAAGACTGAATCTTGAATTTATCAGATCTGGCAATGTAATGATACTTCAATCCTAAATCTAATCCAAATAATAAAGAAATAACAAAAGATTAGGGTTTCAAAGAGATATCTAAATTTAACTGCTCCTAAGATTAACAATGCAAATGATGAAATACTTGAGATGGACCAATCCCTCATAAACTAATTCTTGCTTGACCAAAATAAATCTACAATCTCACATAAATAGTGCAATCTTCTAAGGTATTAAGATTTTCAGATCATGAGCATTCATCCAAGACAACCCTATTGCAATTGAAATGAATAAACTTCCATAATCAAACTAAGCACAATGAATATACGGTCTAGGCTAACTTTGCAAAGCAACTAACAGTCAGCTAGCTGCAAAAAGTATGGACTAGGGATTGCTGCAACACTTCAGACAGCAAATCATGAACACCATTGAATCAAATCTAAATCTAAATCTAATAACATTGAGCAATTTGAAAGATTGAATCATAAGAACCATGCAAGATAATTCAACTCAAAAGAGATCACTAGAAAATCACAATGCCCTCCAATTGTATTAAATCATCCAATTTCAACAACAATTTTAATGTTCTGTTACAGCACTTGCTCTAGAATCAACTAACTCCTAACCCTAATTCTTACTTTACTACCCTAATTGCTTCTAAGAACTATCTCCAACGACTTCTACTAATAATTCCCCCTTTTACAAATCAAGCAAAATGCCATATTTATAGAAAACCCCAGAACATGTCGGCCCAATATAGATTTTACAATAATAAAATAGCCCAGACAGGTCGGCCAAGAGAAATTTGAAATAAGATAAAAATATGCATTAAATGTATGGGACTCATCCAGGTCGGCCTGGGATTTAAAATGTAACTCGATCCAATGCATGCGAAGCACAATTCCCAGTGCAATTGATCATTAACTGGCCCCTTCATCCCTGTCTTAATTTATCTGGTATCTTGAGAAAATACTCTCCAGGTTGGCCACAGATGAATTAATAAATGCCTTAAATCCTCCTTCAATCGAATTAAACCCAGCTTGCACTCAACAAAAACCAGCATCAATAAAATCTATCATCAATAATATATTCAAATAAATCCAAGAAAAAATCAAAATCCCGCAAAAAATCGTTAATGCAAAATTTCTACACAGTTTAGGATTTTCACCCCTCCGTGGGATCCAGGCCAGAAGGGATTTCAAAAAAATTCGGACCAGGCAGACTCTGGAAAAAACAAACAACAGTCAAAAAAGTCCAAAAAATGAAGGGGCAATGGGATCTCAGGGAAATCCAGAGGGAGTGGAAATCTGTGAAGCAGGAAAAACTCTGGATTTTCAGAAAACACAGAGGACAGGGAAAACAAGGGAAATCTGTCAGCACCGGAAAATCCCGAAACTGAAGGAAAACCCGAATTTCCCAACCTCTCACACAATTCGCTCAATTTGATCGAAAGATCACTAATTTGAGTACTGAGGCTCAAATGAAAAATCACTCATTAATGGATCTAGACCCAGAATTCGCTCAAGGGCAATTTGATCGGTAAAACAACAAACCAAACCCAAAATCTGGGAATTCGACAAGGAGACGGAATTCTGGAAAAATCCAGTCTAGGCGGAATTTCGTGAAGACCAGAAATCTTTGAACCATGGCGTAAAGCAGACAGAGCTAGACCTTGAATGAAATCTAGGAAAATCCAGATGAGGCGAAAAATCCTGAAACAGAGCAAAAACCCGGATTGGAAAATCCGGACAAGGCAGAAAATCCTGAAACAAAGCAAAAACCCGGATTTCACTCAAAACTTAAGATTTTCAAAGTGTAACTTGGGGAAAACACTTAGGCAAGCAAGATGAATATTTTAAGCTCATTCCAAGGCAACTCAAATCCACAAAATCCAAGGGCCAAAACACCAAAAACCAAAGTGAAAGAGGGTCCCTGCCTTTAGCGGGGTGTGTGTGCAAAAACTGCACAACAAGTAGCATGACAGTTCCCGAAAGGGTCAATGTCTATATATTCACTCAAGAGAACTTCTTCTTGATCGCTATGATCTCCATTCACTTTTTCATCTTCTAGTAACTCAGTGCAATATGTTTCCTCCTTAGTGAAAGAGGTATGAGCAGCCTCAAAGTTGATCATAGTTTTATCGGCAACATGTTCTGATTACAGAGCTTTGGATACTATTTTCATTTTAGTGCCATGCTTGGTCCTTAGGATCAAGTGCAACCAGTCCAAAGACAGATATCTGCCTATATTTGAAGTGAATTCTTGAAATGGGTAGAGACCAAACATGGGAGGAACGTTTATGATCACATTATCTTGTTGAATTGTGATGCTAGGGCAAGGGAACAGAGACAAGGGGAGGTCTTTGATGACAAATACTATTTTGACTTTGTTCCAATCAAGCTGCATAACCCCCCTTTTTAAAAGTTCATAGCTAAGTCCTAAGGCTTCAGCTATCTGCTTGGGCATGACTGTAGTGGTAGCGCCAGAGTCAATCATAGACTTATGTAATAATTTATCTCCTACAATAAGGGTTAGGAAAAAGGGCTTGGGTTTTGGCTTATCTCTAACCTCGGTAGAGGCTTCCTCTATGCTATTTGTGAGAACCTTGGCATGGGGCGGTAGGTCAATAGCCTTTCGTTTAAGTGATTGCTTTGTCAGCTCAATAATTGGATCCTCCCAGAGAGCCTTCTGTAGCAATGTCTTTTGTTCTATAATAGCTAAGATATCCCAAAAAGATACATTAGTAGATGATCTCTTCAATTGTTCCACCACATTAAACGGTGGAAAATTTGGAAGCTTCTACTCCTTAGCTCTGGTTATAACAATTTCCTTTCGTGACGGACATTGTTGTGCCACTGTGGAGGTACCGAGTGTTTGGTTAGAAGCACTTTTGGGCTACAGACTAACTGGTTCACTCATGAATCTCCTCTTTGATCAAGTGTTGTAATCGAACTATACCTGTGAGGTTTTTGATGTGGATGCATCATTGGAAAACACCACCTCTTCTTCTTCCATCCATGAGAAGAGCGCGTGATCGGGAGCAATATTAGTTTCTTGCTTCAATGACATCCCTTGCATTCATGCAGTGAGTACCGCATTTTCCATTTGTGAAAAGGCATATACATGACCTCCATGGTCTGACGATGTGCCTTGGTTGCACAGCTTTGCCACCTTTTGTTGTAGATTTCCTCGCGGGCAATTTCAGGGCATATGTGTGTCACCACAAGGGAAGCACCAGGGGTTGATGTCATCAACCAAGTTGTTTTTCCCCGTTGTTAGCTCTTTGCTCAAGCTTGGGCTAGCACTCTATAACGGAGAAGGCACTGGTACTATCTAATTAGTTGTTTGAGCCTACGGATTTTTGCGAGTGACTCCTTGGAACTAGTTTTGTTGGTAAGAAGATCTTCTGCCTTGATAATTTGGATAGGTTGGCTTTGGAGGTGTAGACTGGTTCCGCTTGATAGTAGTTATTTTATTGGCCATAGCCCGCAACATCTCCTTGACGTCGCTTATCTCATCCTTTGAAGAGACGGATGTGGAAGCAACATTCTACGATGCGATCAGATATGTGTACATGGATTGAGGGGGAGTGGACGCACTAGTAGATGGCATCCCCTGGGAAAGAACTGATGTCCCAGGGAACATGGGCATGATGGGTCAAGGCAGCAACTTTCTGGCATCTATCAGATTGTTCTCTGCTTTGATTGCAACGTTGTATGTGTCTGGTAGTGTGGTTTTGCCAAGAGATTGGATCATCATCAAGATTTCAACATTGATGGATTTCAAGTAAAACATGAATGCTAAGTCAGTTGGAGGGTGGATAGCAACCTAAATCCTTTGCCAAGTTATATGGAACTGAGCATTGAAGTCAGTCATGGCTTCAGAGGGGGCCCGCTTTATGATTTCTAGCTGATGATATTGTGAAGACCTATCTCCATCATTAAAAAATCTTTCATAGAAAGGGTCTCTGAGTTGATCCCAAGTAGAGATGGTATTATCTTGTAGCATACGGTACCAATCTAGTGCCTTAACTCTAAAAGAGGTTGCAAGCAACCTTAGCGCTATATTTTGGTCTGTAACTTCGTGTACCAAACACACGTCAACCACATCTTACAGATGTTTGGATGGTGTTCTTGATCCATCTTCAGTAAATTTAGTTATAGCTTTTAAAGTGGAAATCAGGATAAGGGCCCAAACAGTGGGTGCTACTAGCACTACAAGAGGACTTATGGCATCTCATTCCATGTAATTTTGTTAGCAATTGGCAACATGGCTAGCGAAAGGGGTGGAGGAAGTGAAACGTTCACTATCTGGGTCACGGCTTGTACTGTTCCTAATGGCGGCACTAAAAAACTAGGGTTATTTTTTGTTTGAGATCCGATAATAGGCCGATGGATCATACACCCTCTTTAGATTTAGGTTCATTTAAATAGTCCCACCATGCGTGCCAGAAAAAAGAAATTATTGATGTCAAAAATTGGCAAGGTAACAGCCTTTATGGAAAACTCAGTTAATGGGGGGACCAATTGTACTAAACTGAGTGACCTTCAGGTTTTTTAAGAAGTCGGCTTCTTCTATAATTGGGCTTTTAGAATGGGAAAAGGAAGCAAATATAAAAATAAAGATATAACTAAGTTGATTCACCAAGGAATAGATATAAGCATGGTAAATCTATCTTTTGGGATTCGATTTAAGGGCTTGATCAACAATCTGCTATGTTCCAAAATAATAGAAATCAAAGGTGAAAACCTGAATATTTTATTCAATAACATAAAATAATTCTCATGCACATTTACTGAAAAGAGGAGTCAAAGACATTATCTAAACTAGAGAACTTGTATTAAAATCATAGAAATTCTGCAAATAAACAATTCAGGACAATAATGGCACAGTATAATGTTTTATCAAATAGCTTAAGAAAATAGAAAGTTCGTACAATGGCACAGTCTGAGAGTCTCATACAATAATCTAAAAGCAATACTAAAGGCCTAGTGTCTTTCCCCTAATTTTTCTATATCTTCCAAACTCCTTTTTGGAAGGAAGAAGCAGTATATATAGCTAAAAAATCCCACCACCTGACGGGCCAATAACAGAAAAGATTGTGTAGCTTGAGCAATGATGCTTGTAGAAATGTTTCCCTTTGTCCATTGCAACAGAAAAGATTCAGGCCATTGAACATGGTCGCCCCTCAACTAGATGCATCCCCTGCAAATGATGGAAGTGGTCCCAAAAAACCCCTGTGCTGACAAGTGTCATCCAATCATGTAGTCGGTTAAGAACATGTGGAAGCTTGGTGGGGCACACAGTTCGCCTCAGCCTTCCCTTTGATAAAGTCCCTATAATTAGGGAAAAACTATAAGGTTAATGCAATAAATCACACAAATCAAACCCTAATAAACAATGAAGCACAAATGAGCATAAAGACATAAAGCATAAAACAATATTACCAAATCTTCATGCTACCATTGATTCACCTCCATTGCTCTTCTCCATTTTGCTTGAATATAATAATTGCCCTCAAATTTGAGTGTACAATAATAAGCCTATGACAAGTGACTAGAAAAATATTGAAGATTGTTTTCTCACACTAGCATCATGTACTTGCATAATATGTGTAGATGAATGACAATAGATAGAAATAGATGAATGACTCAAGAATGATTTTGACAGCATAAGAACACTTGAAGAATCAACCCCCCAAATGGCTTATGAGAGATTTTATTTATAGGAAATGTCTGATTTGGATTGACAGTTGATATTGGATGTCAATAAGATGTCTTAATCAATGGCAAAGATTGAAAGTTGTAGTATGAAATAGGGTTAGGTCAAAATTAGGGCAAATGATAAAGATGAAGGGTTGAGATTGAATTATGAGATAATTCAATCAAGAGCTATGATTAAATGAGATGTCAAGAGATAACATTTGATGTGGAAGATAAGATTGACACAGATAAAGAGGTGATAGGAGAAATTAAATAATAAAAATTATTTAATCTAGGTGGCCAATGAATTATTAAATAATTAAAATAATTATTTAATTATAGAGGAATGTGACAAAGGGAATCATTTTGAATTAAATAATGATTTAATTCAAAATTCAAGAGAGTGGACCAAACTAAATAAATAAAATTTATTTAATTTATGAGAGAAGAGGCTAATGAATAATTAAAAATAATTATTTAATTATAGTGGAAAGTGGACAAAAATTAAATAAATAAGAATTTATTTAATTTTAGAAAGAAGAAGACTTAATTAGTGATGTAATTAAATAAATAAAATTTATTTAATTAATCAAGGAGGAATTAAGATATAAAATGAATTAATTAAATAATTGAAATTATTTAATTAATAGAAGAATTATGACTTTAGAAAATAATTAAATAATTAAAAATTATTTGATTATGAAGAATGAAAGGGGAAATGATGAAGAATCTAAGAGTCACAAGCCTGGGACAATTTTTAGTGTCTACATTTTGCCCCTCTTTGAGATGATGTTCGAGATGGTGAGCTTTGTGTCGAGTAACATCATTTCAAAGAAGCTAAGGTGTGGATAGAGGAAAATGGATGATGATAGAAGGATAGGATGATGATGCCCCCTTGAGAGGATAGGCAGGTTGGACAAACAGGGGTATGCTCTTGAAATGGATAAGAGGAAAATAGATAAGCGGCATAGAAGAAATGTTAGTGTGGAGGATATGGATGTTAGTGGAGACAACTTTAAAGATGCATATTTTGTCAGACAAGACTCTGCACTAATCATCATTAGGCAGTAAAATGACACAAATGGACAACAAACACCATGGTATGACATAGACCATGGTGTGCAAGGTCATCCACTTGCAAAACAGACAGTCGCAGACAAGGAATGTCCTAACTCATACTAAGGGCCAAGTTGCCCTAGTCTTTTTGCTAAGACAATCCACAAACAACAATCAAAGAAAAACAAAATAGATCATGGGACATCATCGTACCTCTAAATCCTTCATGGGACATCCTCGAGGTAGCTAGTAACATGACCAAGAGACAAAACAAACCAGCAAAAAAAGACAAAAGATAAGACAAAATAGACCAGAAAAATCAACAATCATTCAATATGTTTGCCAACATTTGTTTGTCAAAGATTGTTTGCATGACGGTTTGACAATTCAACAGTTTGACGGTTTGACGATGCCTAAGGTTAGGAAGGACACATCCTGAAAAGACAAATGACATTTTGACGAGGTCCAAGTCGAAGGACACATCTTGGAGACGACCAAAGAGTGGCAAGATTGACATTGTTTTGGCAATTTGACTAATGTGACTAGATGATTGACTAGACTATGTTGTCTGAGTTTAACTTAATGACCAATTGGACTATAATGTCTATTGCATCATGATTTGAATGTAGACATTTTGATGATTGTCTTGTGTTCGAGTGTGACTATGTTTGACGAAGGCTAACTTTATGTGAGGAATTTGACATTGTCTGACTTATTTGACTGATGCGACTATGTTTGCCTTATTTGACTGACGTGACGAATGTTGACTCATGATTTTGAGATTTTTGAGAGTTATTTGGATTTTTTTGTGTTTTTCGGATATTTTGATTTTTTGGATTTTTGTCCTTTATGATTTTTTTTGGCTTTTTGACATTTTATGATATTTTTGGCTTTTGAAATGTTTTGATTTTTTTTTTTAAAAAATTTTGAGAATATTTTGAGGTGTCAGTGGATGAAAAATTGGGTAGCCTTTGTGCTAGATACCAATGACAAGGAAAAACCAAGTCTAGGTGCAAGGGTGGGTGATAGGATAAGGGATAAAAGGCTCATGACAAATGGATGGATGGAAAGGATGTATGCATCATAAGAGAGAAATGATGTGATCTCCAAAGACTATGTTGCATAGGAATAACATGCCCCATTCTAGGTACAATACTTAAAATTTTTCATGACAAAGTTTATGACAATAGGATAATGATAGGCTTGTTTGGAAGAATGAGGTATGTCAAGAGATATCCAAAAAATATGTTTCAACATTTTTCCCCTATGTCTTCGTCAAGATCAAAAGGAGAAGGGTGAATAAGTGGTTTTCAATATGATAGGTATGTATGATGGCTAAAGATGGTAGGTAGGATGGAAATGATATGACAAGAAAATGATAGGTTGGATAGATAAGACATTGTGCCCCCAAGTGTAAGTGACATAGAAGATTAACCTACACATGACACCTATTTGCCAGGTTTTCATCATGGTACTTATCCAAGGTGCCTATTTACCAGGTTTTCACCATTGGATGAAGGGATTTCTCTTTACTTTTTTCTTTTTTGACTTTTTTTCTTTTTTACTTTTTAACTTTTTGGATAGGAGAAGGGGAATATGGATATGAGGGACTCAAGTGTCTAGTTCCATGAAAGGTGATAGTCCCACTAAAGATGGATGTCATTGCATGGACCATGTCAAATGTCATTATGCTCATAGATGTTGGTAAGGGATGACATGAAAGGGAGATGGAGGAGGTAGATGATGGATTATGATGCAGATTATGATGTAGATTATGTAGGACTTATGCAAAAGATGAATGGGGAGGCTTAGCCAAAAGCATGGACCATAGGGATGTGAGGGGGAAGATATGTAGGATAGTGGATGGGGGATGGAAAGATAGAGGTATGTGGGAATGGAATCATGACCAATGGTTGCACACATTATAATAAACTTTGAAGCTTTTGATGGGAAGGTGGTGTAGGAAGCAATGGTGTTGTTTGCTTAGGAGGTGGTGGATGTAGTGCTTTAGGTACCCACATAGACTTAGTATTTTTATGACTTTTATTTTGCTTGTGGGATGGAATATGAGATTCTTGAATAGAGTGGGAATGTGAGGTGGAAGTAGATGGTTGGGATTTTTGTGATGTAGACGCCTCATTTGACTTGTTTTCTTTTTGCTTAGGTACCCAAACCATTTTAGTTTTGGCCTTTATTTTTGGAGGTATGGGCTTATATAGCTTTTTGGATGTATTTTGCTTTGACTTTTTTCTTTTGTGTCCTAAGGCATTAGGATTTTTAGGATTTTTTACTTTATAGGTAGAGGCATTGAAATTTTTTCTTTTGAATCCCATGGGTATGGTGGAATGAGTGGAAGCTTCATGTTTAGACAATGTGTGCATTTCTTGGTCATGATTAGGAATGTTATGGTATTTATGGATAAATGGATAAGAAGATTGGATGGTAGGGATATTAGGTGTTGGAAGTAATGGTGGTAAAGTGGATGGAGGGATGTTAGGAGTTGGAAGCAATGGTGGCAAAGTGGATGGTGGAAGGTTTATCGTCACATGCTTTTGACATTTGTAGGATGATGGAGGAAGGATGGCAACATGTGTCTTAGGCGTATGATAGGATTTATGATGGAAGGAGATGGACTTAGGATGCATGGAGGAAGTACCAACATCTTGAGATTGGTGTCCTTGGGGTATGCAATGGACAATGAGACTAGATGTAGGTGGAACACTAGACACGAGTTCCTTATTGGATGGAGAAGATAATGGTTGTTGTTGTTCTAAGGAGGAACATTCATGAATGAGGGTGGAAATACCAATAGGATATGATGGAGGACTTGCAATGGTGTCGATAGTGGGTGATGGAGGATCATTAGGATCTTTATTAACATTGTGTTCACTTATATCCAAGGTATTTGTTTGATCTTCTATGTGTGCTTGGAGGCATATGTCTCATCAAGGGAAGTGGGCGTTGATGGACCATGGATATGGCTAGGTGGAGGTGTATTTGGAATATCTTTCTCATGGATGGGTATAGGATCAAGTTTCTCATCAATAGGCTCATCATTATGGATATTATCTTGATCATAGAAAAGATATAGATTATGGATAGGTTGGATGAAAATGATTTGATCTTGATTAGGACTAGGTTTTTGATGTTTCCACATCCTTGGGAGTAGGCTCTTGACATGCCTCTTGGGTTGCTTGAATGGAAGTGCAATGGGTTGACTCTTGAATGGTCTCAACATGTTCTAGATGGTTGCCAACATGGAGACATGATGGAGGTTGACTTAGGCTCAATGGGGGAGACTCTTGAATAGAATCAAGGGGTTTTGGATGACATGGTTGGCTTGAAGGACTCAACATGATGTTTGAGGACTCTTTTGTATGTTCAAGTATATGATTTGGATGACATGGCAATGTTTTATTCCTTTCTAGTAGCCCTTGGGTCACATCCTTTATAGGTGTAGGGGTGGATTTGGGTAATGCCATAGGTTTACTTTTGAAATGTTTGAATTGAGGGCATAGATTTTATGGAGGACTAGATGATGATGGGGGTAATGAAGAGTTTGATTTGTTAGAAGGTGGAGAGGCCAATGAATTAGGACTAGGACATGGTGGCTTAGGGATAAGCATTTGATTGGATGGTGGTAAGGGTGCATGAACTAGATTGGTGTTCCCCTTGTCAAATGGAACATGAGAATTGAAAGGCCCTTGATTTTGTTGCCAAGGTGGACTTGGGAAGCTATGTTCTTGTTGTGATATGGGTGGACATGTTGATGTGGCATTGACATGATAGATAGGTAGGTTAGGTTGGCATGATGATGAAGGTGACACATAGGATTGTGGTTGAATGTGTTGAGGTTGGAATGGTGTTTGGACTTGTTGTGATATGATTTGTTTTTGTGATAATGATGGAGGGGTTGAATAGGATAATGGTTGTTGAGAGGTAGATGGATATGAATAAGAGTTGACATTAGGAGAGGTGTGATAGGTTGATGAAGGGGAAACATGATATGTGGATGGATGAGGTTGATATGATGATATAGGTGACACATAATATTGAGGTGAAATTTGTTGATGTGGTGATTGGACTTGATACCAATAGGATATGATGGAGGACTTGCAATGGTGTCGATAGTGGGTGATGGAGGATCATTAGGATCTTTATTAACATTGTGTTCACTTATATCCAAGGTATTTGTTTGATCTTCTATGTGTGCTTGGAGGCATATGTCTCATCAAGGGAAGTGGGCGTTGATGGACCATGGATATGGCTAGGTGGAGGTGTATTTGGAATATCTTTCTCATGGATGGGTATAGGATCAAGTTTCTCATCAATAGGCTCATCATTATGGATATTATCTTGATCATAGAAAAGATATAGATTATGGATAGGTTGGATGAAAATGATTTGATCTTGATTAGGACTAGGTTTTTGATGTTTCCACATCCTTGGGAGTAGGCTCTTGACATGCCTCTTGGGTTGCTTGAATGGAAGTGCAATGGGTTGACTCTTGAATGGTCTCAACATGTTCTAGATGGTTGCCAACATGGAGACATGATGGAGGTTGACTTAGGCTCAATGGGGGAGACTCTTGAATAGAATCAAGGGGTTTTGGATGACATGGTTGGCTTGAAGGACTCAACATGATGTTTGAGGACTCTTTTGTATGTTCAAGTATATGATTTGGATGACATGGCAATGTTTTATTCCTTTCTAGTAGCCCTTGGGTCACATCCTTTATAGGTGTAGGGGTGGATTTGGGTAATGCCATAGGTTTACTTTTGAAATGTTTGAATTGAGGGCATAGATTTTATGGAGGACTAGATGATGATGGGGGTAATGAAGAGTTTGATTTGTTAGAAGGTGGAGAGGCCAATGAATTAGGACTAGGACATGGTGGCTTAGGGATAAGCATTTGATTGGATGGTGGTAAGGGTGCATGAACTAGATTGGTGTTCCCCTTGTCAAATGGAACATGAGAATTGAAAGGCCCTTGATTTTGTTGCCAAGGTGGACTTGGGAAGCTATGTTCTTGTTGTGATATGGGTGGACATGTTGATGTGGCATTGACATGATAGATAGGTAGGTTAGGTTGGCATGATGATGAAGGTGACACATAGGATTGTGGTTGAATGTGTTGAGGTTGGAATGGTGTTTGGACTTGTTGTGATATGATTTGTTTTTGTGATAATGATGGAGGGGTTGAATAGGATAATGGTTGTTGAGAGGTAGATGGATATGAATAAGAGTTGACATTAGGAGAGGTGTGATAGGTTGATGAAGGGGAAACATGATATGTGGATGGATGAGGTTGATATGATGATATAGGTGACACATAATATTGAGGTGAAATTTGTTGATGTGGTGATTGGACTTGATGTTGTGCTTGTTGCATTTGACAAGTGGCCATGAGGTATTGGATTTGTGCTATGAATTGTTTCATTTGAGGTGATTGGCTTGTTTGAAGTTCTTGGATCATGTCATGGACTCTTTGAATGAATTGTTGATTTAAAGGTGATTGACTTGTTTGAACTACATGAAGCATGTGAACAAGCTCTTTTGATATGTCTTCCAATGTTCTCATGGTGTAAAATAATGTTGATTCGATTAAAGAGATGATGATGTGGAATGACAAGATTGTATGATTTGGATGATTTGGCAAGTGTTCATTGGAAGTTTGACTTGGGAAATATCAAACATAAGATCTCACATGTAAATGCATGAACACACACACCAAGCACAATGATAAATTTGTCTTTCAAGATTAAATGTTATGATTAAGCAAACACTTGAATACACAACAACAAGCCCTATGACTAGTCAAGTGTGGTATGGCCAATTAGATCTCAAGATAGTTTGCACAAGGTTGACTAGGTATGACTTGAAAACAAAATCTTGCCAATATGCCGGGAGAAAGGGGTAACCCGCCCTTCACCTTCACTTCCCCAAAGGTATAAAGTTCTTTGGGGCTTAGCCCAGAGTGATAAGATTTCAACTCCCAAAGGAGCGTGTCTTCGGATTCACACTTGATTGAGGTCGTCCCTTGGAGGGGTGTGTGCTCCAAGCAGGCCTCCACCTCCATTGCTCTTCTCCATTTTGCTTGAATATGATAATTTCCCTCAGATTTGAGTGTAAATAATAAGCCTATGACAAGTGACTAGAAAAATATTGAAGATTGTTGTCTCACACTAGCATCATGTACTTGCATAATATGTGTAGATGAATGACAATAGATAGAAATAGATGAAAGACCAAGAATGATTTTGACAGATAAGGACACTTGAAGAATCCTTATGAGAGAGTTTATTTATAGGAAATGTCTAATTTGGATTGACTCGCTGAGATTGATGTCAATAAGATGTCTTAATCAAATGGCAGCAAAAGATTTCTGGAAAGTTGTAGTATGAAATAGGTTTAGGTCAAAATTAGGGCAATGGTAAAGATGAAGAGTTGAGATTGAATTATAAAATAATTCAATCAAGGGTTGAAATTAAATGAGATGTCAAGATATAAGATTTGATGGAAGATAATATTGACATGATAAAAGAGGTGATAGGAAATTAAATAATAAAAACTATTTAATCTAGGTGGCCAATGAATAATTAAATAATAAATATATTATTTAATTATAGAGGAATGTGAGAAAGAGGACCTTTTGAATTAAATAATGATTTAATTCAAAATTCAAGAGAGTGGGTCAAATTAAACAAATAAAATTTATTTAATTTATGAGAGAAGAGGGCTAATGAATAATTAAAAATAATTATTTAATTATAGTGGATTGGAAAAAATTAAACAAATAAGAATTTATTTAATTCCAAGAAGAAGACTTAATTATGATGTAATTAAATAAATAAAATTTATTTAATTAATCAAGGAGGAATTAAGATAAATGAATTAATTAAATAATTGAAATTATTTAATCAATGTAAGAATTATGACTTTAGAAAATAATTAAATAATTAAAAATTATTTAATGTTAATGAAAGGGGAAATGATGAAGAATCTAAGAGCCACAAAGCCTAGGGACAATTTCTGTCTACAACTCCCCACGAAAGAAACACGGGTAAACAACGCCGATCCCTCCGCCGGTTATCCGCCAACACAACGGGAGGCATTCTTTACCATCTGCGCCGACTGTGGGGGCTCCTCATCAAAAAAAATATATGATGAAAAAGCTATGTGGCACACCTAATGGGGCCTAATCCATAAAGTGAAGGGAAGTAGCCTTTATGTGCCCACGGTGATGACACATGGAAGCATGATGGGAGCCAGTAGAAGAGCGAAGGAAGCATTTGCTGCGAGGAGCGCCTAGTGGACACGTGGCAACAACAGATGAAACTCTTCAAAAAGGAGCCTGATGATGCCCAAACACCAGGCATGGGCTAATACTTAGCAAAAAAAAAACCACTCTGGAGGAGAGCTCGAGGAATTTAACATTCACAAAGGACTAAATTATGCGGAAACAAAAGCCAAATCTAACTTTTTCAAGCCTCTTGGATGCAATAGGATAGCCAAAACTACTGCCACTATAGCCAAAAGTGTTGCAATCACCAATTCTCACCAAAATGCATACATGCCATATAGGATTAAAAAAAATTGCAAAACCTTTCTAATTCTCAAGATCGAATTGAAACGCAAGAGAAGAGCATACAAGGAATTTGCAAGATCATACAAGAAACTCAAATCACAATAGAAAACCCGAGGAAACTTATCGAAAAATAATGGAAGGCTTGTAAGATTCAAAGCTTTTGATACCATGTTGAAGTGAGCAAATCGAAATCTTCAATTTGTAACACCAAATAACCTCTACAAGAGATAGAGAGAAGCAACAATGGAAGATTTTATTCCACCAAACAAGAATTGCAATATGATACAATATGTAATACTCTACAATACAATTCTATGCAAAATATGCTAGAGATTCCTTGCTTATAAAGCAAGGATGAGAGATAGGATAAGACAAGATCATAACAAGTGTCTTAATCCTATCACATGAGACAACTAACTCATAACTACCTAGGATGATGTGAAGTATAGATAAGACAATTGCAACTTGTCTACATAAGACAACTAAGACTTCTAGAAGAATGCATATATCCTAAATAAACTTAACATGTGAACCAGATCCCCTAGGTCCCTAGTAAAAGAATTAACTAGGTAGAAGATTATTCACACCAACACTTATTGCTTAGAGAAACTTATTACAATCTTCACACAGTTGTGCTCTTCAATTATAATTCATTATAATATAATTTAACTTCAAGGCAACAAGATATAATAATATCTTCAACCTGTGAGCTTTGTTTTATTATTTATTTTGATTTAATCTTTTATCTTTTCCAAAGATGAGACTTTTCTTTAATTTCCTTTATCTTTCCAAAGATAAAAGCTTTCTTTCTAATTTTGTTGTCATTATACAATAATCTCCACCTTCACAACAATTTACCTAATACTTGCTCATGCCCATTCATCACCTTTTTGCAAGCCAAGAGAAGTCAAACTTCACTTCAACTTCTCTAACTTACTAGTTTTGTAAACATGTCTACACAATTTTCTAGTGTATGAACTTTCTCAAGAGATACTCCACCTCCATCAATAATGTGTCTTACAAATGATATTTAATCGTAATATGCTTAGTCCTACTATGATAAGTTGGATTTTTAGTTAGATGTATAGCACTTTGACTATCACAAAATACAATCACCCTTGTCCTACACTTTTCAAACTCACCCAAAAGAACCCTTCAACCAAATTGCCTCTTTGGAAGCATGTGAGACAGTCATATACTCTACCTAGTAGTGGATAAAGCAACTATTTCTTGAAGCTTTGACATCCAACAAATAGGTCCTCCTGCAAGAGTAAAGACATAACCTGATGTAGATCTCCTTTTGTCCAAATCACCTGCAAAATATGAATCAACATAACCACAAACTGAACCACTACTACCATCAAATATACAATAATCACTTGTGCCTCTAAGATACTGAAGCACCCATTTCATTGTTTAATTCTCTTTACTCGGATTTTCCATATATCTACTGACAACACCACCTACATGTAAAAATTTGAAGTTTGACATGACAAAGTTTCCTAAGGGCATTTGATCCTTGTCAGGGGTTATGAAAATTTGAAATTTGACTGTAGACTACATTGCTTAAGGGTTCTAATTTTGCTTGCAGACAGTTGTAACAATAAATAAATTACCAAAATTTTCTTAATGCATTCCAATTTAAAACACAATGCAAGTATATAGCAATGTTGAAGATGTTTAAACAAAGTGGAATGTAAATTTCATACCTAAAATGTAACAATTGACTAATTGTAAGATGCAAAAACCTAAAAATGATGATTTTTGAATGCAAATTTTGACCCTAAACAATGCACTTTCTTTCACCAAATGAGCTAAATGCAATTATGAAATTCAAATAGAGATATGCAAGTACAAGCAAACTAAGCAGACAAAGACAAACAACTGTGAAACTTTTTGTTGATGCACATGTACAAGGACAAGGTCGCTCAAGGGCATCTAGATCCTTGCTTAGAGATTTGAAAACTGAAAAGGTGAATGTTTAAGTTGTTTAAGGCTACTATTCCTATCTGCACATAGGTTTGATAGTGATTGTTTTTCTAGAATTTTCCTATGTAAAGGAAATGCAAATGTATGACAATTTTGGAACAAAATGACACTTTTCTGAATACAACTTTAAAATGAAAATATGATCTAAATACCTGAAACACATTGCAATGTAAGCTATGATGCAAAATTTTTAGATTTTTATAACTTTTTATGATGCAATATGCAACCCTAAATGAGAATGCAAGACACAATGATGCAAGACCTAGATCTAGGGTTTGAAAGATTACCAAGTCAAAAAGTTAGGATGTTAAATGTTATGTTCACCAAAATGAAACATAAAAATGTGGGGAAAAGAGTGTTAAGATGAATTCCCCAAATTTTTATTAGGTGATGTTTCATTAGGATGCAAATCAACAAGGTGCATAGATTGAATTTCAAACTCTAAAGTGAGTCAATCAGACCTAGATTTGATCCTTTATGGGATTATGAATGAATTGGAAATGATTTGGAGTGACTTCCCTAATTAAACTAAATGACCTAATATGATAAATGTCATTCCCCAAAATTAAACAAATTGGAACAGTAATTTGTAGACAAATCTGGAAAGTGTAGACTGATGTGTATGTATCACCAAAATTTGAATTCAGTGTGTGCAAAGGGACTTGGTCACCCCTGGGTGAATGGGTCTTTGGTAGGGGGTCTTAAAACTATTTTTTTAATACTCTGATGTTGGATTTGAGCTCCTAGTTCTCAGTTGCAAACTTGTCAAAATGTTGTAAGTAAATTTTATAAGTGAATTTATGTGGCTTGACAAGGTTGATGACAACAAATACAACAATTGATAACTTTCCTTCAATCTTCCTTTGATCTTCTTCAAGCCTGTAATTTGCACAATCACAAAGAGAAGAAATGTTGGGCCATTTTAGGGGCTTTCCTCAGTCAAACCCCATGTAAGTGTTTCCAGTTCCACAATGGCAAAATTTCAATGATAAGTGATAATAGAAAGGAATGAATGATGAAATCACAATGCTCTGCAACTCACCACCCTTCAATGGTTGTCTTGAGTGACTAAAGTCATACACATCTCCTCAAGGATTTAGATCTTGCTTGATAGATTTGCTTGAATACTTGAATTATTGAATGCTTGGAGACCTACAACAATGTTAGCCTTCACAAGACAATAACATGAACACACATTTAATTTGACATGATTTTAGATCTTGAATTGCTCTAAAATTCTACTCTTGACTTGCTCTTGATAATAGTTTTTTCTATTCATGTTAGATTTCAAAAAATAAAATAACTAGGTATTTATAGGTGTTTATCCAATTTCTCAAAAATTAGATTCCAAAAGCTAGCACTTCATATTTGAATTTTAAATATTAAAATACCGCCCACAACTTATTTGAATTTGGGTTCTGGCTAAGAAGGGGGACCCATTCACCTATGGGCGAATGGATCCTGACCCAAATTTCTAGGACACTCGAAGTCGAGGATAATTTAATGATTGGATACATTTTTCAATGCCTATCCTCCTCCGAAAAATGGTAAAAATTAAGCTTTGGAATTCATCATTAAGAAAATTAGAAGCTTAATTAAGTCCAATAAATTAGGGGGAAAACATAATGTGAAATTGTTAAGGTATACAATTTTCTACACTACATCAACATATAATACCAAGATAATGAATAAACAATTTTTCAAATTTTAAAGTAAACACAATGGTCATACTCACTCCTTGTAAAATTTTGGCTCACCATGAAGGAATCAAACTTCTTGTACCATTGCTTGGGAGACTGTTGCAAGCCATACAATGTCTTTTATCATTATTTAAATTTCTTTGTGTGGATAGTAATGGTCCTTGTATAAGTTTGTTCCTGGATTTTGCTAGTATTGTATGTTCTTGCCATTGCCACCTTAGGCCAATAAATAGTGGGCTTAAAATCAATCTTTTGAAAATATTAGGTGACTAATTTATTGTCATTTTCCTCTCTAGCCTGCTTCCTATAGTATCTCATATTCCAGACCATTTTCAAGATAACTGTGTTGGATATAGAAGGAACATAAAATCTTAGACCAATCAAGCCCAAAATCATTATGATATAAACCATACAGTTGTCATAAGATACTTTCAGATAATAAACAATACAATGACTTTTATCCCAAACATTCTTAGGTGTTTTACACTCAAAAATATGAAACAAGTTATCAGATACATGTAAGCTAATGATACTTCATCCATTTTACATCTATGGACAATTTTTTTATAATCCCTTGTGAAATCAGGTTGTTATGAATCTAACATTAGTCATAGACCCTTAGATTGTAACAATCGAGTCATTTTTAGCTTGCATGTATGATAATTGTGTGGAGCGAGTGGTTCAATTTGCCTTAATCCGCCATGAACACCAAAAGAAAGAAGATAATGTGGCACTTAAATTGTTCCTTTCACCCCCCCAAAATGTATTAAAACTTAATTTGCAACCCCCCTAGCAAATTACAATGAAGAAATTTTGCAATTTATACTAGTGACAAGCTCAAATATACCGTTAATAACACATGGTGATTTAAACAATTTTCAAAGAGAAGAGCTTGAAAAAACTAAAAAAGAAGGTTATAAACAGATTCCTTGTGATTTTTTGAGCAATTTCAAAAAAAAATCGCCAAAATTCATCTTCGTATGCAAAACTTATGCCAATTACAAGCAATAAATGCACTTGTACCTTTGAGCTTAAAAAATGGCAAAAATGGAAAAAAAAATCACCTGCACCACTACAAAGTTCGTGATCTAGCTTTCTGACGATATCTTGTTTTTGAAAAATCGATGTCGTGGAAAAATTTTATGCAAAATTGAAAAAAATCCCTAGAAGAGGGACTTTTATCACTAACCAGGTGCAAAAATACTGCTAATCAAGTGCAAAAAAATCCCCTAAGGGCTAGCGCCTAGTCTTCAATGTGACGGCATGCTCCAACGCAAGAAAAAATCTAGCGGTTTGATAACTGCTAGCAGCTTGGTTCAGTGTGGTCACATGTACAGTCTAAACTTGGCAGTTATGGTTTGGTTGGCAGTTGACACTAACTGCAAGTCATAGTGTAGAATTTCCAGGTCACGGTTTGAAGAGTTACTGCCACTGGCGACTAGAGGGAAGTCGTTGGTGGCTTAAGCCACTTAGCAACTACCTTAGAGTAAACCGCATGTTGACTATTAAACAGTTGGCGAACTTAGCAATGACTCGGCCAAAGGAAGCCAACGAGAACACGGAAGTCGGCAATAGGAGGTGATGTCGGTCAAAAAGCTTACAAGATTTGCAAAAAAACCAACAGTATGTACTTCATTTTGTAGTATGATGTGTACAATCCACAAAAAAAAAAAATGTCGACCATAAAAAAAATTAATCTTGCAGACTTATTAATAAGTACCCCCAAAAAAAACTTTATAACCTTTTAATAAATTTTCTTGATGAAAAATTAAAAAGCCAAAAATATAATATATATATATTGAATTTTTCCACTGACAAACCAAATTGGTTGACTGTGGGTTGAACGTACGGCTACCCTGTTAAAAAAAATTGCCTCAAAAACAACTTTTTCCAAATATAGGAAAATTATATATCAAAATTCTTGCAAACGGCCACTTGAATGTAATGAAAAAGTTTTTTTTTTTCAAAAATGCTCCTATAAAAAGTTGTTCACTAGATCTGAGATTCAAACCCTAGTTTGCCAAAGTTGCAAATGGTGACCAAATTGAGTGAAACAAAAGCCAAATCTAACCTTCTTGAGCCTCTTGGATGTAATGGGATAGCCAAAAATACTACCACTAAATCCAAAAGTGCTACAATCACCAGATCTCACCAAAATTCATACATGTAATATAGGATTAAAAAATCTTTGCAAACCCTTTCTGATTCTCAAGATTGAATTGAAACGCAAGAGAAGAGCATATGGGAAATTTGCAAGATCATACAAGAAACTCAAATCACAATAGAAAACTTGATGGTAGAAACTCTCTAATGAAAAAAAAATTGAAGGGGCTTGCAAGATTTAAAACTCTGATACCATGTTGAAGTGAGCAACCAAGATCGTCAATTTGCAACACCAAATAACCTCCACAAGAGATAGAGAGAAGCAACAATGGAAGATGTTATTCCACCAAACAAGAATTGCAATATGATACAATATGTAATACTCTACAATACAATGCTATGTGAAATATGCTAGAGATTCCTTGCTTATAAAGGCTAGGATGAGAGATGGGATAAGACAAGATCATAACAAGTGTCTTAATCCTATCACATGAGACAACTAACTCAAACTACTTAGGATGATTTGAAGTCTAGATAAGACAACTATGACTTGTCTAGATAAGACAACTAAGACTTCTAGAAAATTCTTATATCCTAAATAAACTTAACATGTGAATTAAGTCCCCTAAGTCCCTAGTAAAAGAATTAACTAGGTACAAGACTTATTCACACCAACACTTATTGCTTAGAGAAACTTATTACAATCTTCACACAGTTGTCGCTCTTCAATTATAATTCATTATAATATAATTTAACTTTCAAGGCAACAAGATATATATAATATCTTCAACTTGTGTCAAATTATAAAAAAACCAACTTTATTTTTATTGCTTTGTTTTTATTATTTATTTTGATGTAATCTTTATCTTTTCCAAAGATAATATTTTTCTTTCTTTATTTCCTTTATCTTTTTCAAAGATAAAATTTTGCTTTATTTCCAATCTTGTTGTCATCATCAAACAATCTCCACCTTGGAAGAAATTTACTTGATACTTTCCCATGCCCATTCATCACCTTTTCTGCAAGCCAAGAGAAGTCAAACACCACTTCAACTTCTCTAACTATATTAGCTTTGTAAACATGTCTGTACAATTTTCTAGTGTATGGAATTTCTCAAGAGATACTCCACCTCCATCAATAACTTATCTTACAAAATGTTATTTAACCACAATATGCTTAGTCCTACTGTGATAAGTTGGATTTTAGTTAGATGTATAATGCTTTGACTATCACTTGTCCTGCACTTTTCTAAACTCACCCAAAATACCCTTCAACCAAATTGCCTCTTTGAATGCATGTGAGACAACCATATACTTTGCCACAATAGTGGATAAAGCAACTATTTCTTGAAGCTTTGGCATCCAACAAATAGGTCCTCCTACAAGAGTAAAGACATAACTTGATGTAGATATCCTTTTGTCCAAATCACCTATAAAATTTGAATCAGCATAACCATAAACTAAACCACTACAACCATCAAAGGTGATATAATAATCACTTGTGTCTCTAAGATACTAAAGCACCCATTTCATTGCTGCCCAATGCTCTTTACCCGGATTTTCCATATATCTACTAACAACACCACCTACATGTAAAAATTTGAAGTTTGACATGACAAAGTTTCCCAAGGGCATCTAGGTCCTTGTTAGGGGTTATGAAAATTTGAAACTTGACTGTAGACTACATTGCTTAAGGGTTATGATTTTTCTTGCAAACAGTTGTAACAATAAATAAATTTCCAAAATTTTCATAATGCATTCCAATTTAAAACACAATGGATGTATATAGCAATTTTGATGATGTTTAAACAAAGTGGAATGTAAATTTTAGACCTAAAATGTAACAATTAACTAATTCTAAGATGAAAAGACCTAAAAATGATGATTTTTGAATGCAAATTTTGACCCTAAACAATGCACTTTCTTTCACCAAATGAACTAAATGCAATTATGAAATTCAAATAGAGATATGCAAGTACAAGAAAACTAAGCAGATAGAGACAAACAACTGTGAAATTTTTTGTTGATGCACATGTACAAGGACAAGGTCACCCAAGGGCATCTAGGTCCTTGCTCAAGGGTTTTAAAACTAAAAAGGGTGAATGTTTAAGTTGTTTAAGGTTACTGTTCCTATCTGCAAATAGGTTTGATAGTGATTGTTTTTCTAGAATTTTTCTATGTAAAGGAAATGCAAATGTATGACATTTTTGGAACAAAATGACACTTTTTTTAATACATCTTTGAAGTGAAAATATGATTTAAATACCTAAAACACATTGCAATGTAAGCTATGATGCAATATGCAACCCTAAATGAGAATGCAAGACACAATGATGCAAGACCTAGATCTAGGGTTTGAAATATTACCAAATCAAAAAGTTAGGATGTTAAATGTTAGGTTCACCAAAATGAAACATAAAAAAGTGGGGAAAAGAGTGCTAAGATCAATTCCCCAAATATTTGTTAGGTGATGTTTCATTAAGATGCAAATCAACAAGGTGCATAAATTGAATTTCAACCTCTAAGGTGAGACAATCAGACCTAGATTTGATCCTTTATGGGATTATGAATGAATTGGAAATTATTTGGAGTGATTTCCCTAATTAAAATAAATGACCTAATATGATAAATATCATTCCCCAAAATTAAACAAATTGAAACAATAATTTGCAGACAGATACTAAAAGTGCAGACTGATGTGTACGCATCACCAAAAGTTGAATTCAGCATGTGCAAAGGGACTGGGTCACCCCTGGGTGAATGGTTCTTTGGTAGGGGGTCTTGAAACTATTTTTTCAATCCTCTGGTGTTGGATCTGAGCTCCTAGTTCTCAGCTACAAACTTGTTAGAATGTTGTAAGTAAATTTTATATGTGAATTTATGTGGCTTGACAAGGTTGATGACAACAAATACAACAATTGAAAACTTTTCTTCAATCTTCCTTTAGTCTTCTTCAAACCTCTAATCTGCACAATCATAAAGAGAAGAAATGTTGGGCCATTTCAGGGGCTTTCCTTAGGCAAACCCCGTGTAAGTGTTTTCAGTTCGACAATGGAAAAATTTCAATGATAAACGATAATAGAAAGGAAGGAATGATGAAATCACAATGCTCTGCAACTCACCACCCTTCGATGGTTGTCTTGAGTGACTAAAGTCATACACATCTCCTCAAGGATTTGGATCTTGCTTGAATACTTGAATGCTTTAATTCTTGGAGACCTACAACAATGTTATCCTTCACAAGACATTAACATGAACACACATGGAAATTGACATGATGTTAGATCTTGAATTGCTCTGAAATTCTACTCTTGACTTGCTCTTGACAATAGTTTTTTCTACGCATGTTAGATTTCAAAGGATAAAATAACTAGGTATTTACAAGTGTTTATCTAATTTCCAAAAAATTAGATTCCAAAAGCTCACACTTCATATTTGAATTTTAGATATTAAAATACCACCCACAACATATTTGAATTTGGGTTCTGGCTAAGAAGGGGGACCCACTCACCCATGGGTGAATGGATCCTAGCCCAAATTTCTAGGACACTCGAAGTCAGGGATAATTTAATGATTGGATGCATTTTTTCAATGCCTATCCTCCTTCGAAAAATGGTAAAAATTAAGCTTTAAAATGCATAATTTAGAAAATTAGAAGCTTAATTAAGTCCAATAAATTAGGTGTAAAAACATAATATGAAATTGTTAAGGTATACAATTTTCTACACTACATCACCAATATAATGAATAAACCATTTTTCAAAATTTTAAAGTAAACACAATGGTCATACTCACTCCTTGTAAAAATTTGGCTCGCCATGAAGGAATCAAACTTCTTGTACCATTACTTGGGAGACTGTTTCAGGCCATACAATGACTTTTTGAGTTTGCAAACAAATTTCCTATTGCAATCCTAAAAAAACCTTCTAGTTGTTCTATATATATCTTCTCATCCAAATTTTCATGTAAAAATGATGTTTTAACATCTAATTGCTCCCACTCAAGATCAAGTAAAGCCACAAGTGCTAAAACAACCCAAATAGAAACTAGCTTAACAACTACTGAAAGCATTTCATGAAAACCAATACCTTTCTTTTGAGAATACTATTTTGCTACCATTCTTGCTTTGTACCTTTCAACTTTATCATCAAAACCCGTCTTCAATTTAAAGACCCATTTGAAACCAAAAAATTTCCTACCCTTTGGGAGTTTTACCAGGTACCATGCTTTATTCTTCTCCAAGCCATCTATTTCTTCTTTCATTTCTATTTTCCATTTAGCATTTTCAACACCATCCACTACTTCTTGACAACAACTAGATTCCCCAGCATTATAAATCAAAGCAACAAATGAAACATAATCATCATACCTTTTAGGTGGATTTCTAACCCATGTAGGTCTCCTTAGATCTATTTGTGGAATTTCCACATTTTCTTGTAAATTTTCTGCATCCTCATCTTCTTCTTCAAAATCTTCTTCTTACTCCTTATTTTATGTAGATGGATGAGTTTCCAATTGAATTTGTTGATGTTGAGGTACTTGTTCCTATTTCAAATCAACTTCTACTATGTCTAATTTTATGAGAGGAGATTCATCAAATATTACATCTCTACTAATAATGAATTTGTGGGTAGTAGGATCCGACAATCTGTATCCCTTTTAATTCCATCACCATAATCAACAAAGATATATTTATAGATTCAGGGTACAATTTAGAACACTGATATTTAGAAACAAGAGAATATACATCACAACCAAAAAAAAATAGATTTGAATAATCACAAGAATGGAATATGCATACCTATTCAGGAATCTTACAATCTATTGCAACTAATGGTGACTGATTTACCAAATAACAAGTTGAAGAGACTACTTCTACTCACAACTCTTGCTGCAACTTGGTATTACTAAGCATGCTCCTTGCTCTCTCTAGAAGAGTCATTCATGCATTCAACAACACGATTTTGTTGAGTGGTGTAAACAGTGTTTTTATGCCTTTCAATCCCAGCTTCCTTACAATAGTTATCAAATTCCAAAGATGTGAACTCGCCTCCATTATTTGTTCTTAAACACTTGATTGATTTTCCAGTTCTCTTTTCAACCAAAACTCTAAACTACTTAAATACACTAAACACATCAACTTTTATTTTAAGAATATAGACCCATACCTTTCTAGAGTAGTCATCTATAAATGCCACAAAATATGATGATCCTCTAAAAGAAACTGTAGGGGATGGCCCCAAACATCTAAATGAATATAATCTAGAATACCCTTACTTGTATGACTCCATGCTTTAAACTTATGTCTAGACTGCTTCCCATAAACACAATGCTTGCAGAAATTAAAATTCAAAGATTTTATATTTGGAAGTAACTTATGGTTTAAAAGTACCTTCAACCCTTTCTCACTCGTATGACCCAGTCGTTGATGCCATAAATGAGTAGATTTATTTTATTCCTCAAAACCACCGTTGTTTCATTTATTATGGTACTTCCTTCTAGCTTGTAAAGGTTTCTAATATTTGTAGCCTTCATGACCACCAAAATGCCTTAGGGAACTTTCATTGATCCACCTTGAATTATTAATTTATAACCTCAAAAATCCAAAACTCCCAAGGAAATTAAATTATTTTTGAGTTCTGGTACATGTTTTACCTCTTTTAATGTCCTCACAATCCCATGAAATATTTTAATCTTAATTCTCCCAATCCAAAGAGTCTTATAAGAAACATTATTTCTCATAATAATAACACTGCCATCTATAGCTTGGTAAGAAGAAAACTATTTTTTATGTGGAAACATATGATTAAAAGCACCAAAATCTAATAACCATTCTTCATGATATTGTAAGGAATTACAAACAGATAAAACTTCATCAACCATACTTGATTTTTTCTCAACCGGATTTGCTTCCTTTTTTTGACTCATCATTGTCTTATTTCCTCTTCCAACAATCTTGCTTGAGATGCCCTGATTTATCATAGTACCAACATTTTCCATTACCCTTTTTGGATTTTGACTTAGATCTAGATGTACCTCTTGAATATTCCTTTTTTTCTGTGGATCAACCCCTAACCACCATTGCTTCTAATGTGGGGGTTTCTACGTTATATTTCCTCCGCACCTCTTCAAACAACAAAGATCCCACAATAGAATCAAATTCAAGGGTGTCAATTGTGCTAAAGCTAATAGAGGTAACTAAGTGATTCCAAGATTTAGGCAGTGAACATAATAATGTAATTGCCTTGTCTTCATCTTCAACTTTTACACCCATACTAGCTAATTGACATATAAGAGTATTGAAAATATTTAAATGATCAATAATTTGTATACCTTATTTCATTTGCAAACTATACAATTGCCTCTTCAAGTAGATTTGATGTGTCAAGGATTTTTCCATATAAGATTCTCCATTTTAATCCATACGCTTCTTGTTGTTTACTCTCCAACAATATTGAAAATAACATAATTTTCTAAACACAGCTGAATTATGCTAAGAGCTCTTGATTCCAAAATCCTCCCAATCCTCATCAATCATATTTGCAAATTTCTCTGACTTTCATACCAACGCTTTGCGCAATCCTTGTTGCACTATCAAATCACACATCTTGAGCTTACATAGCTCAAAATTGTTCTTCCCATTGAATTTCTCCACATCAAACCTTGCATTCAAAACCTTTACCATCTGATGCTACAAAAAAAACACCAAATCCTAAAACAGATGCTACAAAATATTTTCTATGATACCACTTGTTGTGGAAACAGAAGTGAAAAACCTATAAACTTAAAATATTGTAGCACAAATTAGTTGCAAAGAAATACATAGGAAAATTAAATGGAATAATAGAATAATAGATAAGACACAGATTTACATGGTAAAACCTTGACAATATGCCAAGGAAACATCCACTAGACAAAATATCAGTATTCTTATTGCTCAAAGAAATTGATTACAATCTTCACACAACTACTTCTCTTCAATTACAATTCATTGCAATATAATTTAGCCTTCAAGATAACAAGATATATATAATATCTTCAACCTGTGTCAAACTTATAAAAAAACTAGCTTTATTTTTATTGCTTTGTTTGTATTGTTTTATCATTTGATCTAAATATTTATCTTTTCTAAAGATAAGATTTTACTTTCTTTATTTCCTTTATCTTTTCCAAATATAAAATTCTACTTTATTTATAATCTTTTTTTCATTATCCAATGCATCCACCCCTCCTACAGTGTTATCCAAGGAAGCAATTGATGAATTAGGCAAAATGAAATATGCTACCCAAGTTACTTAGAAATGGATTGCATGTGTTTTTGATAAGGGTATTATAATTTTGGAGGTTGTGCAACTATACAATAGATGTTTAATTTGCTCCCATAAAATGTAACAAATAGTTGTTATTTGCAAGGCCTTAGATGATAAAATTGTGGTAAGATTGACAATGTTGACTGATGTACCACAATAAATTTTGGTCAAAGAAAAGATAATTTATAAAGATAAGGTTAATGAGCCTAAATCATGACTCCAGTCATTCAAATTTAGAAGTGAAATAATGGACAAATCCTTAAAAAATTGTGAAATAATTGAAAAGGATTTGAATGAAATTTATATAGGCTGTATTGCATTTTTGGAGGCAATGACTGGAAAAATAGTTGCAAAGGAAAACGTAAAAATTGATATCTTAAAGCATTGGTGGAAGGATAATTTCTCACATGTAGTTGATGTTGCTATTACATAGGATCATTTAGAGGATACATCAATGTTTTTGAGTTTCAAGCATAGGTTCCAGGATCCCAAGTTGAGTGGACAAAAATGGTAAAAGGTTTTGAGGCTGAGGTGGCATCCAAGTCACACAGGGTTACAATCATTCCCACGCTTTCCCAAGAAGAATTAAATATAGTGTTATCTAGATTCCAATAATATACCAAAAGGGAGAAAATAGGGTGAGCTATTTTTGAGGAAGATCAACCTTGAGTTTTGTGCCAACACTATTTTAGTTGCAAAAGTCCCACGACCAAGCTTGTTGCCTCAATTCTTGAGATATATGTATTTTTATTATTAAAAATGCATTAAAATTAAATGGGCCAACCTATTTAACCTCCCTAATGTAAACTATTTGTGTAATTAAATCCTAGCCATTGATCTGAAATGAATATCAAACAATAAGTTGTATTTGAAAACCTATAAATATGAGGTTTTTCTCATTGTAAAAGGTTGATTTGGAATTGTTGTAAAGACATTTTGAAGTTAATACAAGAGGATACATTGAAGTGTTGAATGTACAAGAGAATTAAGAGGGGGGTTGAATCAATTGTTCATTAAAACATCAAACCCTCATTAACATTCAGATTCACATTAACCTTATTAGCCTTTAATCTGTTAGAGTGATTTAGAAAATGACATAAGTTGAAAACATAATAACACCATACACACAAAACACCATATTTAACTTGAAAATCCAAGAAGGAAAAACCATGATGAGGATTAGCTCACAATATAAAGTAATTGCAACACCACATACAATAGGCTCACTGTTGGAAGGCTCACTACCGAAAAGAGAAGAAGGGTTCATTGCTAATGGCTCACTGGAAAAATACAGAAAAGAAGAAATAATATTATTACAATGAGAAATACATCTCGGAGCAACCAAAAAGTTCCACCACTGCACCACCAGTACATTTGCACTTTCTCTGAAGAATGTAGACACCTTTTGCTCACTACTTCCAACAGTCTTAGTCGTTAAATCCCACACTGCACTTCATGCTTTCGTACTTCACATCACAATTCACATCATACACACTTTTCTTTTCATCCATCCTCCATCAAATCAACACACATATATACCCATCACAACCTTGAAAACAATTGACAAGGTCGGCTATGTACCTCAACTATGCAAATTCAAATTAGGTTAGAACTAAGCATTCATGTGGTGGAAAGTAATGAAAGTAGACCATACCACACCTTAAATAAAACCTAAATTCATACATATATTCCACACCATACTTCCACAAACACCGAAGCATTTCTATAATTAGTGTAAACACCCAAGGTCATCTGAATGTATGTAAACACCATTTAACATTTAAGTACATGCTTCCTTAGATCCAAAGATGGATCATGAACAACATATATCACTTGAACACAATTTGGAATATTCTATAAACACCCTGAAATACAACAAATTCCTTTGCAACAACTTTCACCTAAAGAACATACTCATCTTGTACACCGAATTAACTTTCAACATGCTGTAACACATGAATCCAACCTTGTGGACGACAAAACTTCAAAAAAATAAAACTGAAGATAGATGTGAGCAATATAAACACACCCTCAAATCCACAAGACCAGAAACCATACTGTGAAGAAATGTGGAGCAAAACCATTTCTCCTAGACACCACTGCAATACTTTGTTCACACACTGGTGAACACAAATTTCTCTACACAATGATCCAAGACAAGAAATTTTTGATATAACACCTTTGAACACCTCTGATGAACATATCTGAACCACACAAGTAGATCTTCAACACAAAATAAATGCAAAGCAAAACCAGATCACTACACTACTACACGGAACACCTCTCAACCACATTATTTTCTCTTTTATTCAAAATTTCTCAAAAGCACTTGGAAACCAAGCACCACAAACACATTCTCATCACCTTCAACACTTACTCATCACCACCAAACCAACTAAACTATAGAAACTCAACCATACACAATAGGTTGAACATCCACCAACATAAGCTTATCAAAGCAACACTAGAGATTGACACCAGTGACACTACTAATGACAACATAATGCAACTAATCAAAGCGTCATCACAAACTTTCAACAATCTCTCTATAGACCTATTGACATCAATGACAACATGAGCTATTCAAACTTCCAACAATCTCCCCCTTTGTCATTGATGGCAACACATGATGTGAAAAACCACCAATAACAAAAATAACTCTGATCAAAACACATACTGCACATTAGTGCACACTGCTCCCTTACACTTTCTCTTTCTCCCCCTTACTTTATAAGGTTTTTTAGTTAGCTTTCTCCCCCTTTGACATCAATGGACAATGGAAACACACTTGTATCTCTCCCCTTTTGAAATCAATCATACATATATTTGTTCTTCCATTGTTCTCACTTCCTACAACTCTACAATTTCCTTTTCTTTTTATTGTACTCTATTTTCTTCACACCTTCTTTGCACACCTACACATTCCACTTCTTTGCACACTCCCCCTTAGGATTACACACCATATTGCACCAACCAGTAACTACTGCACATATCCCTTGATATAGCTGACAAAGGAAAAACACCTATATGCAACACAATGACAACACTTACTCCCCCTGACTGCAACAACCAATAGTGCCACTACCTACTCCCCTTGAGAGGTACCCACCAACATTAGTCTAGAATAAGGAGTGAACCTTGAAATCCACTAGACTGATGCATATCCTTATGCATCTAGTTGAAATAAGGAAGGGAAATAACCCCTAACTTCTCCCAGAGATACTCAAAAGTATCCTTAGGAAGAGTCTTTGTGAAGATATCTACAACTTGATCCTTTGTAGGCACATACTCCAGCTTCACCTCATTCTCTGCAACCTTCTCTCTCAAAAAGTGATACTAAATTGAGATATTTTTTGTTCTTCAATGTATTACCGGATTCTTTGGAATGTTAATAGCACTTGTATTATCACAAAAGATAGAGATAGGTTCATCACATACCACTCTAATATCCTTCAAATTTTGTTTCATCCACAACACCTGTGTGCAACAAGATGTTGTCGCAATGTATTCTACTTTTGCAGTAGACAAAGACACTGAATATTTCTTTCTACTTAACCAAGACACCAACCTGCTTCCAAGAAAGAATGCACCACCACTTGTACTTTTCTTTTCATCCACACAACCTTCCCAATCTACATCTATATAAGCACCTAGAGAGAAATCATTATCCTTTGGATACCACAAGCCATGTTTTGAAGTTCCCTTCAAGTATCTAAATATTCTCTTCACTACTACAACATGTGACTCTCTAGGATCTTCTTGAAATCTAGCCACAAGACAAACTGTGTGCATGATATTTGATCTGGTAGCAGTTAGATAAAATAGTCCTCCAAAAACTGATCTATACTTGCTCTTATCAACCTTCAGAGATTCATTATTCTTGCTCAAATTACAACCAATAACCATAGGAGTGCATATCGGTTTAGAGTCTTCTATTCCAAACTTCTTCAACATTTTCTTGACATATTTTGATTGTGAGATGAATATACCTTTTTATGTCTGATTAATTTGTATTCCAAGGAAGAAATTCATCTCCCCAAGCATGAAATTTCAAACTCATTTTGCATCTGTTCTACAAATCTCTTGCAAATTACTTCATTTCCTCCAAAAATTATGTCATCAACATACACAACCACAATCAATATTTGATATTTTCAACCTTAAAATAAATATTGCTATCTACAGTACCTTTATTGAATCCTTGCTACAATAATTACCTATCCAATCTTGGATACCAAGCTTTGGGAGCTTGCTTAATTCCATCTAGTGCTTTCTTTAATCTACAGACCATATTTGGGTTATCTGATAGTTGAAAGACTTCTGATTGTTCAATGTAAACTTCTTATTCCAACTCACCATTCAGAAATGTAGACTTCACATCCATCTAATATACTTTGAATCCTTATGTGCTACAAAAGCCAAAAACATCCTAATAACTTCCATTCTTTCCACTAAAGAAAATGTATCCTCAAAATCTATTCCTTCCACTTGTGAGTACCTTTACACACAAGCCTTTCCTTATTCCCAACAACTTTTTCATTCTCATTCAGCTTATTCCAGAACACCCACTTAGTTCCAATCACATTCTTGTTTGCTGATCTTGGGACAAGTTCCCAAGTCTAGTTCTTCTCGATCTATATTAGTTCTTCTTCCATAGCCTTGATCCAATACTCATCTTTCCATGCTTCACCCACTATTTTAGGTTCAACTTTGGAAATTAAACATAAGTTTACTTGTTCTTCTGTCATGGTAGCCTTTCTTCTTGTCAATACACCTCTGCTTTTTTCACTAATGATCTGATATTCAAAATGATTCTTCTACACATACTTAGGGGTTTTAGGAATCCTTTCCAAAGCTTCTTCCTCTTCAACCTATACTTCATTCTCCTTTCCTTTATCTTTTTCTTCTTCTCTGCAAGAAGACTCATCTAATTCATACGCATCTATCATCACTGAACTTTTATGTAGAACTTCATCCACCTTAACACTTGCACTTTCAACAATTCTTTTTAGCCTCTTGTTGTAGCATTGGTAAGCTTTGCTTTTTGTAGAATATCCAAGGAAGATTCCTTCACCACATCTTGCATCAAACTTTCCTAAGTTTTATTCATATCTTCTGATATAGCATTTTCTTCCAAATACTCAAAAATATTTGACAATAGGAGTTCTTCCATACCATAACTCATAGGGATTCTTTGAATTGTTTATCCTTTCCCGTGCTTTGTTAAGTATGTAGACTGTAGTATGAACTACTTCTCTCCAATAGACTTCCAGTAGGTTTTCCTCTTTCATCATTGTTCTTGCAACTTCTTGAATAGTTCTATTCTTCCTTTCAACCACTCTATTCTATTGAGGATTCCTTTGGGCTGAAAAATTCCTCTTTATTCCTTGAACTTCACAAAAATTGTTAAACTCATTAGAGATGAACTCTCTACCTCTGTTAGATATTAAACATTTGATGTTGATATCCATTTTGAATTCTAAAACATAGCTTTGAATGCTTTAAACTTATCTAGAGCTTCTGATTTTTCTTTGAAAAAGTAACCCAAGTCATTCTAGAATAATCATCAATTAATAGCATGAAATACTTGTCACCTTGAAAACTTCTTGTTCTAGTAGTTCCAAAAAGGTTTGTATGTACCAACTCCAAAGGATTGGTAGTAGATTTTTCTTTGACTTTGAAACTCTTTCTAGCTTGCTTCCCAATCTGGCATTCCTTACAAACTGCATTGATAGGCTTTGTAATCTTTGGCAGATCTCTCACAGCTTGAATTAAATTGATCCTCACTAGACTATCAAAATTGATGTGACACATTCTTCTATGCCATATCCAACTTTCATTAATTTGAGTTATAAAACACATACCATTAGCACCTTTGAACTGATAAAAATTTCCATTTGTCCTTCTTCCTGCAGCAACCAAAGTTCTAGAGCCTTTTTTTTATCTCACAACCATCATCCTAAAACACAAGGTTATATCCTTTGCTACACATTTTTCCTACACTTAGAAGGTTATGCCACAAACCCTTAACATAAATAAAATCATTTGTATTATGATCAAAACTGATTGAACCTTTTCCACATATCTTAGCAGATGTATCATCAAACAACATAACAAGACCTCCTTCAAAATTTTCAAGTTTAACAAACTTACTCTTATCACCTGTCATGTGATTTAAGCATCCAGTGTCAATGGTCCAATTATTCTTCTCTTATCTAGCATGAAAAGTATTCACCATTACTCCTTCAATATTATGACCTATTTCTGGAGTATTTTCCTTCATACATCTCTTAGAGTTAGTAGAATTAGTTCCATCATTTAGATCCATGAACAAGCATTCATTATCTTCATCATCAGGGTAATTAGATTCATCATCAGATATACTAGCATATTCTTTAACATAATAACTTCTCTTAACTGATTTACCTTTGTTCTCCTTATATTTATCTTTTGAAGCTTTGATAGGACATCTTAAAGCATAATAACCAATCTTTCCACAATTGAAACATTTGAAAGGTAACTTACCTTTGTATTTTCTAGTGCCCTTTTTCAATCTCCTCACACAATTTTCTTCTACATCATCTGGATTTGATTCCTCACTCTTTTCAACTTTTCCAACTTTAAAAGAAGTCTCATTCTTTGAATCACTTGATCCAAACTCTCTCAATTCAAAAGCAGTTAAAGCACCAAGCAACTAATCTCTAGAATACTTATTTAAATTATGAGCTTCTTCAATAGCAGAGACTTTATGACTATAGGATTTAGGTAGAGTTCTTAGTACCTTCTTTACCACCTCATCTTCTTCAATTTTTCCACCAAGGCCTCTGATAGAATTGACAACTTCATCTATTTTTTGCATGTAGCTTGTAATATCTTCATCCTCTGACATCCGCAAGGTTTCATACTTGAACTTTAGGTTTTGCATCTTAGCTTGCTTGACTTTTTCATCTCCTTCATAAACACTTTCCAACTTCTTCCAAATCTCATTAGTAGATTTGAGATTCATAACTTTAACAAGTTCTGACTTAGGAAGACCACTCAAAAGAGCATACCTTTATTTCCCATTATTCTCGTAGGCCTTGATCTCATCATCAGTGCTTGAACCATTTGTAGACATAATATATCCAGATTCAACTAATTTCCAAACTCCAAACCCTAGTGAAACAAGGAAACCTTCCATCTTGGTCTTCCCAAATGCATAATCTAATTCATCAAATAGAGGAGCCTCCTTCTTGTGTGCCATCTCAGAACTACCTCAAATGGTTAAGCTTTCTTCCAAGGAACCTTTCTCTGATACCAATTGTTGAATGCACAAGACAATTGAGAGGGGGGCGAATCAGTTGTTCATTAAAACATCAAACCCTCATTAATGTTCAAATTCACATTAACCTTATTAGCCTTTAATCCGTTAGAGTTATTTAGAAAATGATAGATACTAAAAACACAACACCATACACAAAATAACACTAGATTTACATGGAAAACCCAAGAAGGGAAAAACAATTGTGAGGATTAGCTCACAATATAAAGTAATTGTAACATTGAATACAATAGGCTCACTGTTGAGGGGCTCACTGCCCAAAAGATAAAAAGGGATCACTAGAAGAATATAGAAAAGAAGGAAGAGATTGTTACAATGAGAAATCCTTATTAGAGCAATAGAAAATTTTGACCACTGCACCACTAGTACATTCACACTCTCTTTGAAGAATGTAGACACCTTCTACTCACTACTTCCAATAGTCTCATTCATTAAAGCTCGCACTGCACTTCACACTTTTTCACTTCACATCACAATTTGCATCATACAAACTTTTTTTCATCTATCCTCCATCAATTCAACACACATATATACCCATTGCAATCTTGAAAACAATTGACAAGGTTGTTTATGCACCTCAATTGTGGAAATTCAAATTAGGTCAACACTAAGCATTCCCATGGTGGAAAGGAATGAAATCTGACCATACCACACCTTAACTCAGACCTAAATTCATACATATATGCCATGCCATGCTTCTGCAAACATCGAATCATTTTTGCAATTAGTGTAAACACCCAAGGTTGACGAACCTATGTAAACACCATTGAACATTTAAGTACATGCTTCCTTAGATCCAAACAAGACTCTTGAACAACATACATCGCTTGAACACAATATAGAATATTCCATAAACACCCTAAAATCCAACAAATTCCTTTGCAACAACTTTCACTTGAAGAACATACTCATCCTATACACTTAGTTAACTTTCCACATACTGTAACACATGAAACCAACCTTACAGAGCACCAAACTTCGAACAACTTAGACTGAAGATAGATATGAGCAATGTAAGCACACCCTCAAATCCACAAGACCAAAAGCCATACTACAGAGAAATGTGGATCAAAACCATTTCTCCCAACACCACTGTAATACACCATTCACACATTGGTGAACACAAAAATTTCTCTGCACAATGATCCATGACAAGAAATTTTGGATATAACACCTCTGAACACATATGATCAACATATCTAAACTACACAAGTAGATCTTCAACACAGAAGAAATCCAAAACAAAACCATATCACTACTCTACTATACAAAACGCCTCTCAACCACATTGTTTTCTCTTTTATTCAAATTTTCTCAAAAGTACTTGGAAACCAAGCACCACAAACACATTCTCATCACCTTCAACACTTCCTCATCACTACCAATCCAACTACAATATATCAACTCAACCATGCACAAGAGGTTGAACATCCACCAACAGAAGCTTATCAAAGCAACACTAAAGGTTGACACCAATAACACTACTAATGACAACATAATGCAACTAATCAAAGCGTCATCACAAACTTCCAACAATATCTCCATAGACCTATTGACATCAATGACAACATAAGATATTCAAACTTCCAACATGAAGTTGTGGTGTTCTTTTTTGCGTTGCTTCTTAAAATTGCATGGTTCCTTCTTCCAATTTCATTTCTAGTTTTAGTTTCAATTCATTCATGTTAATTGCAAAGTTTTGAAGATACTTGATGAATATGTTGCTCATACCATTTGTGATTTGTTGCTAGTAAGTTATAGTTTATGGTTAGTCTAAGTCATTTATTGCATTAGTTCAATTGTGGATGTTTATGTACGATATTTTTGTAATTGGGTATATATGTAAATGTTTATAATCTAAAAATTTTAATATTTCCTTTGAAGATTTCACCATTTATGTGGTGTTGTGGGTTTAACCCCAATTAAACAAGAATAGTTTTTATGGGGATTTCCCTATTTTCCATATTAATCATTATTGTGATTGTCCTTAGGTTTTAGATTTAGGATCTCTCTAAAGCCTTGTCTTTTGATCTTTATTTATAAATTTGGGTTAGTTTTAAGAGGAAAAGCATCATAAGTTTTCTATATTTGATGATTTGAAGTCATTTTTAGATTCAGATACGAAAATATAGATAGGTTTTTAACCATTTTTCATATTTTACAAACCCCTTATTTTTAAAAGCTTTCATTTTTTGTTGAACTAACATTTACCACTAAGTCATTTTTTCAAAGTCAAGACCTGACAATCAAATCCTTGGGGTTGTCTTTTGAAGTTTTCTGAAGATAGATTTCCTTTCAAGGGACAAGGTACTTTATGACTTTGTCTATGTTGTGAATGTGCAAAAACACTCATCAACACTTTCCTTGCTTCAAAAAATCTTATCTTGTGCCCACAGTATCCAATTTTAGACTTTTTATAGGTGACAAAGAGAATTTTCTAAGTACTTCACAATAGATCAGGTTTAGAGTTGTTTTTATATGATTTATTTAATTATATTTCCATTTCAACTATTTTTTGGTTCCTTTGACTATGGTAATTTGTGAGTTTATGCCAAATCAAATCTAGTGGTAATTTGGTATTTGAATCATAGTAAAATTTCATGTTCATTTATCCTTGTTTAATATGATTTTTGATGTATTGTTGAATTTATATGTTAAATTGTGAGATCTACAAGTTATTGTTAGAATAATTACCAACGTCTCCCTTTGAACATGGACTAACTACCTCCTGTGGATCCGCTTATCTCTGGTGTTTGTATCGGGTGGTAATAGGTCAATCTTTTGGTGTAACAACAAACATGTTCCAACAAAAGGTATTAGACACGGATCGCAGGTTCAAATCCCCTTGGGTGTTGCTGAGGGGGGATTTTTGGACTAATCACCAACATCTCCCTTCAGATTTGGGACATGGACTAATTGCCTCATGTGGATTCACTTACCTCTGGAATTTGCATCGGGCATTAACATGTCGATATTTTGGTGCAATGAAAAATGTATTCCAATAGTTGTGTAACATTGTATGTTATCTATGCTTATAGGTAGCATATATAACTTAGATGAAGGCTAGCCATTTATACCCATATATTTTAGTTTGAACATATATTCTGTTAGAACCTACAAAATTTGCCTAATTTCACCACCTAAGCAAGCCTTGAATCCAATAGCTAGAGCCTTGATCCTTGTATTGTCTATTAAAAATCCTTATTTCCCTAAAATTGGTCACTATAAAAGAAAAGACAATAACTTTTAAGTCTGACTGACACTGAAAAGCCAAAAAAAAATATCTTAAAAAGCTTCAAATACTAGAAAATTGTTCAATCTTCCAAATAAAGTGATAGCTAAACCATTGTAGCCATGGTATACCCCCATAATCCCACCTGAAATGTATAAAAAATCCATTACCGCACTCCCGCAGGGATGCTTGTTCTATTCTAAGTGTCCTTGGTGGTATGGCAAGGGTCTAGAATACAATGCAACCATCTACTGGTATACCATGATAGTCAAAGAAGAGGCATGCAGGGTGGCGGTAAGAAGTCTCTTAATTATGGAAACAACCCATAGCCCTGTAGTAAGCATCAGCAATGTAAAGTAAGACATGCGGGACAATATAAATTCTCATTTAACCAGTAACGAGTAACCCGTTGTCTTGCGGTGAACAAAATATAACATGGAAGTGGCATGTGGGGTGGTGATATAAGATTGTCTAAACTGCAACCTCACAAAAAGCAAGCGATAATAGTAATAAATCTTGTGGTATAGCGAGATGGCTAGTATATGAGAGTTATATGATCCTACTACCCATAAACGATTGAGTGAAGTGACGACAGTACTACGGTACAAGTTGGAAAAGACATTTATGTCAACTATGGTAGAAATTACACAACTTATCATGGACTGTTTGATCTCTTGAGATCAAAGGCGTATATTCAAAATTGAAATATGGGAAAATTATGAAATATTTTGCACGAAGTTGACATTAATATCGAAATGACTAGGCTCAATAGCAAATAAGTTTAGATTTCGACGCCATTTTTTGCAATCATTTGCAAAATCTCGTCGTGCTAGAAGTTAAGGAGTTCGAGGGAAAATAATTTGCAACTACTATCTCACCAAGTAACTGCACAACCACTCTACATAAGCAAGTATATAAGTATTTTATTTTCTAAAATTCTACAAATAGAAGCTTAGAAGGTTTAAGTAGGAGTGAAATTATGTATCATGGCACCCAAAAAGAGTGAACCCAAAAGTAAGAAAGAGGATTTTGCAGCCCCAAAAATAAAGAAGAGAACTCTACAACAATCCATATTAGATGTTTTACCTAAATCAGTAGAAAAGGTGTATAAAAAGGTGTTTAGAGATGAAGCTCATGGTTGCAGAGATGTGATTATTCCCATTTCAAGTTGGGATCGATTTGTTGCAAGTATGAGTAAGTTTGATGGTGTTGTCATTGATGTTGCCATTGATGTCAACGTAGTACAAGATGTTGCAGGTTGTGCATGTATAGTTGAGTTGTTGTTGAGATGTTGTGAGTACATGGAGCTATCTTTATGGTGTTGCAGGTGTGTTGATATGATGAGTTGCCAAGTATTTTTGAGAAATAGTGTAGACAGAGTTGAGTTTGTGTTCAAAATGTGCTCCGATATGTGCTATGCATTTCTTCTGTGTTGATCCTATGCTTGTATGGATCTAAAGAGTTGTTTAAGGGCTTCATTAGATGATATATCCTATATTAAAGCTTTTGGTTTGATGTAGTGTGAAATTTGTGTTCATCGGTGTGTGAATTGGTCTAGAAGAGTTGTTTGTCTATGGACTAGGAGAAATTTTTCTACTCCGCAGTCCTCCACTGGTTTGTTTCAGGTCTTTCAGATCTAGAAGATGACTTATAAAGATGTTATCTATGTTCTGGCAAAGGCATTTTCGATTTGGTGCTCTGGAAGACTAGTTTCAACATTCTTGTGTGTGTCTGTGCAGTCTGGATGGACTGATGGGAAGTGTTCTATGTATGAAGATTTTTGCACTTACTGTAGATGAATATGAAGGTATCTAAGATAGGTTCTCATGCATGGTGAAGCATGTTATGTAGTTTGCATGTTATCTTCTCGTTGCAGAGGTGTGTACTTCAAAGTTCATTATGTTTTCATTAGGTTTGGCCAACTTGGTGTTTACACTTCATGCAAAGGATTAAGTATTAATTAAGGAAGCATGTGATTGATCTGAGACATTGTTTTGGGTCTTGGTTAAGTTTTTGTTTGATTTTCTCTCATTCTTTTCTACCGCAGGAATGTTGAGTTGCTGACCTAATTTGAATTTATAAAATGAAGTGTGTGTAGATGATCTTGGAGAAATTTTCTAAGGTTGAAGATGGTATAAATACAAGTCAAGTTGTTATGAATTGTATCGATCAAGAATTCCACAAGTGTAAGAAGCAAAGTGTCTGAAAAGTGAATTAAGGCAACAGTACTTTAATGTGCTAGATTCCTGAAAGTAGTGAGTTGATGGTGTCTGCAATCTTCTGATCAAGGTTGTGGATGTGTGTAACCTTTTTTGGTAGATATTTTTTGTTATATTTGTATTTGTAGACAGTGAGCATCCTTGTTGGACAGTGAGTCCTTTCTGTAGGTAGTAAGCCTTGTATTTTGGGCAATGAGCCTCTTTGTATTCGATTTTGGAATTACTTTATATTGTGAGTTAATCCTCATTGTGGTTTTTCCCTCATTGGGTTTTCCATGTAAATCTAGTATTTATTGTGTTGATATTGCTTTATGTTATTTGCATTTCATGTTCATACTTAATAATAGAATAGTGTGGTTGTGAAGTTGATAAGTGTTTGAGATTTTTGATTGAGTTTGGTGACAACTGATTCACCCCCCCCTCTCAGTTGTCTTGTGACTTTCAATAATTGGTATCAAAGCTTTGGTTCCTTGGTGGAGAACTTAACCGCTTAAGGTAGATCCAATGGCGCACAAATTGGAAATCCCTATGTTTGATGGATCTAACTACAGTGACTCGAAAGTGTAGATGAGAGGTTACATAATCTCTCTTGGTTACAAGACTTGGAAAGCTGTGGAGACAAAGTATGTTGCACCAGCAAGTGTTCCTTCTTCTGCAGATGAGATTTCTACCTATGAGGAGAATGAAAAAGCAAGGTATGCAATCTACAGTGCTTTATCTAAGACTAAGCAAACAAAAGTTATTTCTTTGGGCACTACTTATGAAGTATGGAAGAAGTTGGAAGATATTTATGAAGGAAATGATAGAGTGAAATTATCAAAGAAGCTAATAGTAAAGTGCAGATATGAGAACTTGAAAATGGAAGAAGGTGAAGATATTGCAAGCTATTTTCAGAGGGTTGATATTGCAGTGAATGAAGTGAAAAATCAAGGTGGTGCCCTAACTGATGAAGATGTGATGGAGAATATTTTGATGACTCTACTGGAGAGTTATAGTGATAAGTTCTCAGCTATTGAAGAAGTGTATGATCCTAAGAAGTTTACTAAAGAACATCTATTTGGCACCTTGACTGCATTTGAGATGAGAAAGTTTGGAAAAGAAAAGGAGAAGACAGAATCAGCCTTTAAAGCTACAAAGACAGAAGATGATCCGGATAGTGATGGTTCAAATGAGTTGGAAGAAAATTTTACAAGGAAGTTTAAGAAAGGTACCGATAAGTACAAAGGTATGTTACCATTTAAATGTTTCAATTGTGGAAATATTGGTCACTATGCTTCAAGATGTCCAAATAGAGCTAAGAAGAACATAGATAATAAAGATAAAAAGGATAAGAAGTTCAAGAGATTGTATTATGTTAAAGAAGATGTTTGGATTTCTAATGATGAATAAGATTTTGAGGATAATGATGATGAAGGCTTATTTCTAGCCTTAGAGAAAAAATTTATGTTTGCTAACTCTGGAAGATGTGCAAGGGAAAGTGGTCCAGAGAACAAGAAGGAAGAGATGGAAGGTGCTCTAGTTATTGCATTTCATGCTAGACAAGATGAAGACTATTGGATGATTGACATTGGTTGCTCAAATCACATGACTGGAGACAAAAGTAAGTTCACTAAACTTGAGAAGTATGATGGTGGATTAGTCATGTTTGGAGATGATTGTGCAACAAAGATTGTTGGAAAAGGAACTATTAGTTTTGATGGAAAACATAGCATTGATGATGTCTATTATGTTAAGGGCTTAAGGCATAATCTTTTGAGTGTTGGAAAAATGTGTAGCAAAGGGTTCAAGCTTGTGTTTCAGGATAACACCTGTGAGATCAAAAAAGGGTCTAAAACTATGGTTGCTACAGGAAGAAGAACTTGTGGAAGCATTTATCAACTTAAGGGTGTTGATGGTCAGTGCCTCGTATCTCAAGTTAATGAAAGTTGGCTATGGTACCAAAGGATGGGACATGTAAACTTTGATAATTTGATGAGGATTAGTTCAAGAGATGTTATCCAGGACTTGCCTAATATCACAAATCCTACCTATACCGTTTGCAGAAGATGTCAGTTGGAAAAGCAAATAAGATGCAATTTTAAAGGAAAAGAGCAATCTACTACCGAAATGTTGGAATTGGTTCATACAGACCTTTGTGGTCCTACAAGAACATTGAAATCTTAATGGTGAGAAGTATTTCATGCTTCTTATTGATTATTATTCTAGAATGACATGGGTTACATTTCTTAGGGAGAAATATCAAGCTCTAGATAGATTTAAAGTGTTCAAGGCAAGGGTAGAGAATGAAGTGAACCTGAGAATCAAACGCTTAAGGTCTGATAAAGGTGGAGAATTCACTTCCAGTGAGTTTAATACATTTTGTGAAGAGCATGGCATAAAGAGACATTTTTCTGCTCCTAGAACTCCTCGGCATAATGGAGTTGTTGAGAGGAAGAACTAGACTATTCAGGAAGCTGTAAGAACTATGATGAAAGAGGAAAATGTACCTGATGTATACTGGAGAGAGCCAATCCACACTATTGTTTACTTTCTTAACAGAGTTCATATTAGAGGTAGCAGCACAAAGACTCCTTATGAGTTATGGACTAGTAAGATTCCTATTGTGAAGTTACTTTAAGGTGTTTGGAAGAAAATTTTACATTAAAAGAGATGATGAGAACCTTGGAAAGTTTGATGCTAGATGTGATGAAGGTGTTTTCCTTGGGTATTCAACTAGTAGCAAAGCATATAGATGCTTCAATAAAATATTGAGGAAGATTGTTGAGAGTGCAAATGTGAAGGTGTTGGTACGTGGCAACTGATCATGCTATATTGTATAGCCCATGGTATACTGTACACCCCGGCCCCTATCCTTGCCGGGGTTCAGGGCCGGGTCGGGCCCCAGGTGGGGGTTCAAGGGTGGTAGCCCCCGAAAAGTGGGGGTTCAGGGGCAGTAGCCCCCGAGAAAAAAATTCCTCCTATTTTTTTGTGTGATCACCGAAAAAGGGAGAAAATCAATGAAAAAGGAAAAATCCGATTTTGTAGAACCCAAAAAATCTGGAAGCTTCTAAGCTTGATAAAAGGGGTTCGGATGGGTATTTCAGTATGATGAAAAATGTGATTATTCGCAAGATTGTAATAGGTTTTACACTGGATAATAAAAGTATTGGATGGCTGCAGTTTGGTGGATGTAGCCCGGATTGGGTGAACCACGTTAAATTATCTATGTTATGATTTATTCTGTGTGTTTTAGTTTCTCTGTTTATTAATTAAATCTGCATTTAATTGTTAGATATCTGCCATCTCTAACCCTAACAGAAGGTTGATGAAGATATGCACAAACATGTTGAGATAAGTGAAGTTGAACCAAATGAGCCTATCGAGGACCAATACCAGAAGAGAATAAATTGAAGAAGAAAAATAAATTCTAGAACTTTCTCCTAAGACTCCTAAGTATGTAAAGAAGAATCATCCAGAAGAATAGATAATTGGAGATAAAAGTGAAGGTGTGAAGACAAGAAGCAAAGTGGTAGCAGCTGAGGTAAATATATGTTTACTTTCAAAGATAGAACCTAAGTTTATGTGTGAAACATGCAAAAATGAGAGTTGGGTTAGAGCTATGAAAGAAGAGTTGCAGCAGATAGAGAAGAATCAAACATGGGAATTAGTTCCTAGACCTGTAAACAAGAATGTAATTGGTTCAAAGTGGGTGTTCAAGAATAAACTGAATGAGAATGGTGAATTAGTGAGAAATAAAGCAAGACTTGTATGCAAAGGTTATTCACAGGTTGAATGAATTGACTTTGAAGAAACATTTGCCCCAGTGGCAAGAATGGAGGCTATTAGGATGTTTTTGGCATTTTCTGCTCATAAAGACTTCAAGGTATATCAGATGGATGTCAAGTATGCATTCTTGAATGGAGAAATGGAAGAAGAAGTGTACATGGAACAACCAGAGGGATTTCAGTTATCAGATAAACTGAACATGGTTTGTAAGTTGAAAAAGGCATTGTATGGACTCAAACAGGCTCCCAAAGCATGGTATGCAAGATTGGACAGATATTTGACACAACAAAGATTCAGCAAGGAATTCGCAGACAGTAATCTCTATTTCAAATTTTAAGGAAACATAATGTTGATAGTAGTTGTGTATGTTGATGATATCATTTTTGGAGGAAATGAAGGTATGTGTAAGAGGTTTGTAGAGGAGATGGAAAAAGAGTTTGAAATGTCTATGATTGGTGAATTGAATTTCTTCCTTGGAATTCAAGTGAATCAAACTAATAAAGGGATATTCATTTCACAATCAAAGTATGTTAAAGAGTTGTTGAAGAAGTTTGGAATGGATGACTCCAAACTGGTCTATACCCCTATGGTGACTGGATGCAAACTGAGTAAAGATGATGAATCTCCTAAAGTTGATCAGAGCATGTACAAATCTATGATTGGTGGATTGTTGTATCTTACTACTACTAGACCAGATATCATGCATGCAGTATGTTTGGTTGCCATATTTCAAGCAGAACCAAAAGAAGCACATGTTACAGTTGTGAAGAGGATATTTAGATATCTTAAAGGCACTTTGGATTATGGTTTGTGGTATCCTAAGGATATTGATTTCACTTTAAGTGCTTTTACTAATGTAGATTGGGTTGTTTGTCTAGATGACAGAAAGAGTACAAGTGGTGGTGCATTATTTCTTGGAGGAAGATTGGTTTCATGGCTAAGCAAGAAATGGGATTCAGTTTCTTTATCCACTACAAAAGTTGAGTACATTATAGTAGCATCTTGTTGCACACAGGTCTTATGGATGAAGCAAACATTGAAGGATATAGGAGTGATATGTGATGATCCTATCCCTATATTTTGTGATAATACAAGTGCAATAAACATTTCAAAGAATCTGGTAATGCATTCAAGGATAAAGCATATATCTATCATATATCATTTCTTGAGGGAGACTGTATTGAAGAATGAAGTCAGACTGGAGTATGTGCCTACAAAGGGTCAAATTGTAGATATGTTTACTAAGGATCTTTTGAAGGATAATTTTAAGTATCTCAGGGAGAAGTTGGGGGTCATTGGCCCTCCTTTGAACTAGGTGCACATGGAGGTGCATCAGTCCAATGGATCTAAAGATTCTTCATTTGTCTGGACTGATGAATGGGTCTACTCTGCAAGGGGAGTAGAAAGTTTCATTGTTTTAGTATGAGATGTGTGGGTGCACTCCTAAGGGGGAGTGATCAAATCTTTTGGTCTTTTCCATTGATGTCAAAGGGGGAGAGAGAGTCAAGTGAAAGACAGTGAAATAAAAAGGAGAGAGTATTAAGAGTGTAGGAATGTTGTGTAGGTTGTCTAATCTAAAAATGAAGGAGAGTGCGAGAATGGAATGGTTAATGTCTTTGGTGGTTTTTCACATCATGTGTTGTCATCAATGATAAAGGGGGAGATTGTTGCAAGTATGAGTAAGTTTGATGGTGTTGTCATTGATTTTATCATTGATGTCAACACAGTACAGGATGTTACAGGTTGTGCATGTATAGTTGAGATGTTGAGATAATGTGAGTACATGGAGCTATCTTTATGGTGTTGCAGGTGTGCTAATATGATGAGTTGCCAAGTATTTTTGAGAAATAGTGCAGACAAAGTTGAGTATATGTTCAAAATGTGCTTTGCATTTCATCTGTGTTGATTTTATGCTTGTGCAAATCTGAAGAGTTTTTTATGGGCTTCATTGGATGATATATCCTAGATTAGAGCTTCTAGTTTGATGTAGTGTGAAAGTTGTGTTCATCGGTGTGTGAACTAGTATGGCAGAGCTATTTATCTGTAGACTGGGAGAAATGTTTCTACTCCGCAGTCCTCCGCTGATTTGTTTTAGGCCTTGTGAATCTAGAAGATGACTTATAAAGGTGTTATTTGTGTTTTGGCAAAGGCGTTCATGGTTTAGTGCTCTGGAAGACTAGTTTTAGCGTTCTTGTGTGTGTTTATTTAGTTTGGATGGGCTAATGGGAAGTGTTCTATGTATGAAGATTGTTGCACTTACTACAGATGAATCTGAAGGTATCTAAGATATCTTCTTGTGCATGGTGAAGTGTGTTATGTGGTTTGCATGTTATCTTCTCATTGTAGAAGTGTGTACTTCAAAGTTCACTTGTGTTTTCATTAGGTTTGGCTGACCTGGTGTTTACACTTCATGCGAAGGATTAAGTATTAATTAAGGAAGTGTGTGATTGATCTAAGACATAGTTTTAGGTCTTGGTTAAGTGTTGGTTTGGTCTACTCTCATTCCTTTCCGCCGTGGGAATGTTGAGTTGCCAACCTAATTTGAATTTGTAAAATGAAGCATGTGTAGTCGACCTTGGAGAAATTTTCTAAGGTTGAAGATGGTATAAATACAAGTCGAGTTGTTATGAATTGTATCAATCAAGAATTCCACAAGTGTAAGAAGTAGATTATGCAAAAAGTGAATTAAGGCAGCAATACTTTAATGTTCTAGATTCCTTAAAGTAGTGAGTTGATGGTGTCTACAATCTTCTGATCAAGGTTGCAGATGTGTGTAACCTGTTGTGGTGGATCTTTTATGTTATCATTTGTATCTGTAGGTAGTGAGCCTCCTTGCTGGACAGTGAGTCCTTTCTGTAGGCATTGAGCCTTGTAATTTGTGCAGTGATCCCTTGGCAGTGAGCCTCTTTGTATTCGGTTTTGGAATTACTTTATATTGTGAGTTAATCCTCATCGTGATTTTTCCCTCATTAGGTTTTCCACGTAAATCTGGCATTTCTTGTGTTGATATTGCTTTCTATTATTTGCATTTCATGTTCATACTTAATAATAGAATAGAGTGGTTGTGAAGTTGATAAGTGTTTAAGATTTGTGATTGAGTTTGGTGACAATTGATTCACCCCCCTCTCAATTGTCTTGCGCCTTTCAACACTATTTTGGTACTTCTATGACAAAAGAGATGGCAAGATCCCAGTTTCAAACTCTTGGAATTTGGATTTGGCTAAGTTAGTAGTCCCAAATGTCTATGTGGATGTAGAGTTTATCAAAGTGTAGGCACAACATTATCACCCTGCCACCAAAACCGTGAGAATATTGATGGCTCACCACTAGTAGAATTGACAAAATCAACAATTATTGAATGCTTCATATTGAACAAGCAAGCCCTCACTAAGGTTGATCTACATAAGAGTGAAGAGGATTATAACAGACTCAGAAAAATCTATAGGAGTGATGAGCTTCCCATGTATATGAAAAAGGGGGAAAATAATAGAAGAAAATCCATCTCCCCTTCTAGCAGTGAATAGTTTGTTGTTGAGGACTTCCAAGTATATTTTAAAAGGACTTATTTTTCTCTATGTCAATTGCTTTGAATGGATGTGTGCAAGATAAAATGATAGTCAAACTCATGATGATAGCTATGAGGATACAAAATCTTGATACTAACATTGAATTTGACTTTGCTTCATTGGTTGAGAAGAGGTTGCATCAGGGCTTCTTACAAGTGAAAGAAGTTAAGGCCCCCATCACTTTTAGATGTTATTCTCTATTGTGTCACCTAGTTTTGTACCAAAACAAAGACAAATGGACTAGAAGGACGAATTTGCAAATGTTAGTGTTATCAACTAGATTTGCAACCTACTGAACTTAAGGTTCAATAATCTATTGACACATGCAAACATTCTCAGGTTGTGGGTAACCTGTAGTGAGAATGAACCCCCAAAGAAGGTCGGCTTCCTAAATGGTTATCAACTAGATTACTCTACTCTTTGATAAGGAAAGGGGAAGAGAGGATGCATAAAATAAAAAGACTAAAAATGAAAACTAAGGAGGTGATACCAAACCAAACTTAGTCATAACACACAAACTACAAACACTTTCCTTCAATGATAGAAATTTAAACTTGCACAACTCATTATTATATGTCTTTGCATAAGTATTTTACAAAGAGGTCTTGATGCTCAAACTCCTAGGAGGAAGGTAACCTCACAGCTAACAGCCATTTGCATCTTTAACATAGATTATAACTTGCATTAACATGCCTTCTGCATTAAGGTGCTAAACATGAGACAAAGCTATAAGGAAATGAATAATACGTCACTAATAACTTGATCAAATCAATTAAGTGAACACAATAAGCAAAGAACAAGAAGGAAAAACTCCAAATCACTGATATCCAAGGTCTTCACTGTTATTCATGTCCAAAAAGAGCTACAAAGTATGCCAAAATCTGTAAAAGGACTGAAAAAGTCTCTAAGTAAAAAAATGCATAATCAGAACTGAGTACAAATGAGTCAACAAAGTGACTATATCTCCAACTCCCTCAAGAAGTTGCACCAAACAAGGAGTTAGAAACTTCCTTGGGTCGGATGCCTCCAAAAAGCCCCAAAAATAGCAACTGAAACCTCTCCAAAAGAGCTCCAATGTGTTGAAGAAGTCAAGTTTGACCATGTCAAACATTAAGGCACATGAAATCGATGCCTAAATACTCTCCATCTCTTTAAAATTAGTCAAAACAAAACCCTATATTCCCTCCATATGTCTTCAAACTTCTCTAACCTCTCCTATATGCTTGCAAAGCATAAAATCTCAATTATCCCCCCTTGACCCATTCTCAAAAACATACACCACCTTTTCCAGAATAAATAACATAGTTAAAACGATTTATACAACACCATTTTAACTAAATTTTACAATTCAATATTATGACTCAACAATATGAGTCAATGCAAAAGACAATTATATGACTCAACCATATGAGTCAATGCAAAAAACTTAAGTCTTAAAGTTTACATCCTAATTGCTAAAACTTATTCACTTGGCATGTTTGGGAGGGTTTGTGAACTCATTACGCACATGGCATGGGTATTACTTCATGTTGAAAAGTTTAAACAAAAGGAAAAAATGCCTTCGTTGGTTGGCACATGATAGGGTTTAGAAGCCCTAACAATCAAAACCTGTGGTAACATTCAATGCATTCTTCATTTGCATTTTATCATTCTGAAAAACACCACAACTTTGAGAAGCGCCACCATGGATGAATACAGATCAAGGCTTTAATGTTGCTGGACTGAGGGTTTTCTGAAGGGCTTTCTAGAGTTGTTTGTGTATATCAAGGTAAGTTTCTTTCACGAAGAGGAACAACACTACTTTGAGCTCATTTTCACACAACAAACATTAAAAATATTATTGTTGTTGTCTATGTATTTTATGGTTGTCTTCGAGCTCTATCAGTGACTGAAAATGCTGAGCATATATTTTGATTCTCTGTGCAAGTGATTTTTCTATGGAAGAGGAAATAAAACAAGAGTTTTCTACACTTCTCTCATTTCAAGCTCATATGCAAAATAAATGATGAATCTCCTTGCGTTTCTTTGTGCATATTCATTTGCATCTTTCACATGGCCACAGCCTCCACATTTTCTTAATTTTTTCTGCATTTTGCAAGAGTTGACTCCAATTTCTTGTTCTCATGATGCCACGCCAGCAGTGTCATAATCCTTTCACTATGATAAGATCAAACAAGATTATAATATGAATGATACCTCATGGGAGAGTGGACAGTCGAAACAAGAACTATCTTTGTTGACTGTTCCACAATAAAATGCTACCCTATGAAGGGAAAAATTGATTTGCAAAGTGATTCAATAGCATTGCACAGTACGGGAACTATTCAAAGACTCCATGCATCTTTTTCATTCCTTCATGAACACTACCTTTTCACTTGAAAACCTAAAGACTATCATTCAATCACATGGAGTCACTGATCATTATCTTGCCTTTTGAGTTTAAACATACTGCCATTTTGATGATTTTTATAAAATTTCACTATCATTTGTGCTTTTGTACCTTTTACTGTCAATAACACTTGTTTTTTCCTTATCTTCTAATTGAGGTGACTGTTCTTGCATCCTCTTTTATAGACTGTCATAAAAATATGACCATTCTTTGAAACCTTGATACTGGCTATACCTATCACTTCTCTTGAATTGACTGCCACTTTCCTCATTATAACAAAAATACCCATGCCCATAACAAATGAAAAGCTTGCATTTCCAACTTGAGGCCACTCAAATTTATATCTTAAACATCTTGTGGACCAGCTACAATGCAGACAACTTGAATATTGATCTAAATTATTACTACTTGTGTGGTGTTGTTAAGACAACTCAATCACTTTGACAAACTGCTCCATAAGAAAAAATGTTGCCACTTCTCTCAATTTCCCTTTTTGATCATTCACAGTTGTTCTTCTTATTTCTTTGCACATGGATGACTATCATCTTATGGTTTGGGATATTGCATGACGATGACTTCACTATCTCTGCCATTATGTAGGTTCATTAATTGCTTGATAAAGATTTCAAATATCATTCTTTAGCTATATTAGACCAATACACCGTCTTATATGCACAATAGTATCTAATGCAAGGTGACCATTAATGCATTAGATAAACTTTTACTATTATGACAGTGTCATCTATGACTATTTATCAGGCATTCTATTGTAATGTGGATGCTCTATTTTTCATGACTATCCATTGCTCTTTGATGGACATGGTTGTGCGTTAAATACATGTTCATGTACCATTCGTTGACATCACTTAACCTCCCTATCATTGTTTACTACCCTTCCTAATGCATACCAATGTCTCCCTTTCCCACTATGTTGTTTGGATGCCCAAGCTTCTTCCTTATGCACTGGGACTTGACTGTCAATTAACTACCCTAGATCATCTCTCATGATGATTGTTCAAGGTCCTTAGCTCTGTCTCTATATCATAGATTACACTATGAATAAGGTAATCAAGACAATCATAGGACTATTAGGACTATCCCTCAAGGAATGGTTACCCCATCGTGTCTACTCCTCATGAAAATCATGTGTACTATTACTGAAAAATCCTTAAATTATGCTTCATTCTTAGGAGACTATTCATTGTACCTCTTCTTGACTTTATTATGCACCAAACTATTGATGTTCAATAAGAGTATCATGAAACTTTTGATGACCATCCTTGCATCATGCATATATTGGTAAAAAAGGAATGTCCTTATTAATAAGGTGATTTCTCTTATCAATATAATCCGGATTGTATAAAACTTGTCTTCAATGGTTTCATAACTGATCCAACTTGTGGTCATCCCTCTCAAAAGAAGCAAGATGGCAACATGTTGGGCTCAACCCTTGTGGGAGCCACATTTTATCGCACATGTTGTAAATAGATTAAACAAAATAGTAACAATGATTCACCTATATCTGCACAATGAGCAAAATTGTTAGATAAAATAGAGCATATGATATATGTGTTTGATAACTCTCTTGTTTTCCTAGATATCCATGGTATGCAAGCTATCTTAATGCACATGAGGATCAGATTATATGTTTATGGATATTTTCACATGTATTGACTCGTGATCCTTCATTGCTCTAACCAATTTTCTCTCACATGTAGGAATTTCTGGAGCAGCAGGGCAAGCAACAACTGGAGGTTGGACAAGCAAGAGGGGCAGCAGCAGATGCAAAGCCAAATCCAACAACTGGGATTCGTCAGTTAGGAAATAACGGGTGCCCACTCTTTACATATGCATTCTTTCTTTCTTGTATCTATAAATGTATAGTTTTTTCCATTATATGCATTCAAATAGTTAGTCCCACAGCTTGTGTGGGACACCATACATTTTTATTATCAATAAAGACTACATTTTTGAAGAAAATGATTCTTTCTCTTCTTTGTTATATGCATATTTATAATGTGATGATGTATTCTTTAGATGTTTTCCTTTATGAATATGAATATGACATAGCAGGGAATGGATGTACCTTTTGCTTTCACTTTGTAAAAACATAATTAGCTCTACCTATTTGATCTAGGAGCAAAAATAGGTAACATTTTTGGCGACATCTATTATATGTTTTCCTTCTAAACATCATGACTAGTTGCCTAGGCTTGTCCATTGGGCACAGTGTCACTTAGAAAACCAAAACAAGACTTGAAAAATAGTCTTGTACATTGTTGTAACTCAACAAATCAGTGCATGATACCTTGAAAACTTATTCAAACACCAAAACCTCAGAGGAAAACTACTTAACTTTGTTGAACAACACTTAGGGAATTGAAAACTACATCTAGAAACCTATTTTAACCTACCCTAACCAGCAAAGAAGTTGGTCAAACAAAACCATTTACTGGCTTTGCAAAATAATAGCCCTTTCTAATCAATAATTGATGCATTACATGATTATGTATTGTTGAAAGAACATGACACACATGCAAATATTCAATAGACTGTTGCAACGTTTCATGCAAGATGCAAGAAAACTCACTCACACCTTGATTTTGATCATGCCTATTGTTGTCCTAGACTAGAAAAGTGAGTTGAATTTGATCACTTTGAGCTGCAGATCCAAAATCAGCTTCTTCATCAATTGCATCCTCATACTTGGGTGCAAGCATGCCCTTTGGTACTTCAATGGCCTCCAAACTAGCTAAATATTTGATTGGACAGCCCCTAGAATGAACAAACTTTGAATTGCCATTATTGGTTGCTTCTCTTTCTTCATCTTTTTCATGGTTGTCCTACTTCATGGCTAAGTTTGTACTATAGAGAAAATAATTTGGATGCTTATAAAAAAAAACATTACCTTCACCTTGCATAGTAATTTGCCATGTTGATTCCTCCTCCATGGTCAATGTACAATCCTCTTCCACTAGGGTGGCTAACAACTCATCAAAGCTATCAACTCTTGGAAGGCTCTTAGGGATAGCTGGCTCAAGTTCAAACTCATCATTATCATCCAAGGAAGTACACTCCAACTCAAGTTTTTCCTCTTCAAAAAAGGAAGGCAAAAGTTTAAACAATGAAGAAGCCTCTTGAAATGAACTTTCATCTGATAAATCAGCTTCAAGTTCTATTGTACAACAAAAAGGAAGCTCCTCCAACTGGCTAAGACCTTGCAAATCAGGTTCATGAGAAGTTTCTTGACTTGAGACAATGAACTCCTCTCTATCAGGACCATCTTCCTCTTGTTGCTTTATCACTTCTTCAAGCTTGTGAACCTGTTGTTCTAGTCCAAAATGATTGTCAACCTCTAATAGGTCTGATTCATTTTCAACCAACATTGAACAAAACTATCCAATTATATATGTGCACACCTCTTCATAAAGCTCAACATTAGCTTTTTCATGCATAACATGCTTGAAGATATCAAAGCTCATAGCCTGGACAATGGTGTCAGGTTCAGTTTTATGCTCTTATTCATGGTCTAAGGCTCCATTTTCTTGTTCATGATCATCAAGCAGAAACTCACCATACTGTTTGATCTCTTCTTGCTATTAAGAAACTGCTATTGGTGTGATCATACTCACACCCTCTTTGTCCTACTCAATGTAAGAGGGTAGTTCACCCATCAAAACTGTAGAAAGCTCTTGTTGATCAGTCTCTCTAACCTATTCATCCTACTATCTTGGTTGAACCATTGAAACATTTTCATCATCCTTTACCAAACAAGGAATTTGATTGGTTAGAACATTCAAGGTTTCACATAGAAAAGTGCTTTCTTGTTCAATCCTTTTTTGTTCTAATCTATATTGCTCCATAGCTAAATGAACTAAATTTATATTTGCAGCCTCCTCCTCTTGTATGGCAGATGCTGGAACTTCATAGGGTAGAGTAGATGGCCCTTTCCAACTTGGAAACTTAGGGGTAGATGGCTCATTGGGAGGCTCACTAAAGGGCTCAAAAGGTTTCTCTTGTTTAAAACTAGGGAACTTGTACTTGGAAACCTCTTCATTCACAAGATGATTCAACATTACAGGAAGAGGTGAGTTGAAACTAGGAATGGAAGGGGCTGCCTAGGTTTCATACCTTTGTTGGCATTGATAATCTAAGTAAGCTCGATTACTTTGCACCTAAGAAGACAAAAACTTCATTTTCTCCTCTTTAGCAGCTATCTCTCTTTTAAGACTTTCCTCAAACTGTATTCTTTTTATCACCCACTCTTGATCATAAACAAAGGATTGATCATCCAACTCTTGTTGTTGTGAGATAATATTTTTTCGCTTCTTGATGTCAACCAACATCCAATATATGTGTGAGAACACCTTACTAACATCACTAATCTCCATATGTTCAAGCTTTTGGCTCAAATCCCACAACACACGGTCAAGCTTTTGGATAAGATCCAATACATTTTTGTTAAGGGTGCTCTTGAGGCTGATTATGTGAATAATCATGTTGTTCAGCATCAAAAACCTCTTCTTGGGGGGTGATCCCACAATACTGGTTTACAATTTCTAGGAGATCCTGATTTTTGTTAAAATCACATATTTTTAGAAAATATAATGATTTAAGCCTTGAAAACTTCCATTTAAAGGATTCCAATTGAATAGGGTTTGATCGAACCACCTTAGATCAAACCCCCTTGGATAGAACCCCGCTAGTTTTAAACCATATTGATAACGGGGTCTCCTTTACACCTATCAAAACGCTGATAAAAAACCACTTTTGATTTACCTTTTGGGGGATCAAATGAATTCATTTTAAAAAAAAATTGTAAGTATTTAGTCCTTATTATAAGCTTCCTAAAAATTATAATTTTAAATAAATTTAATGTTATTATTATATTTATTTTTTATTTCTTGTGAATGTAGGTTTTTCACCAAAATCAAGCTCTTTGTTCGCACATGTGGAAAAATAGCAAATTATCAAATTTTTTTTTGAAAAATATCAATGCACTAGATATTGAAGTCCTTGATCCAACAAAAAAACAATTGAATTTTGATACATACAAAGAAAGTGATGTTGTATACAATCCCCCTATGTCTGAATTGTAATTGGTTTGACTTTGAAACTTGATTAAGGAAAAAATATTCAATAAAACACTATGAAACCAAATGAAAGCGCTAGATATCATAGTTACAAATCTAATTCAAAAAAAATAGAATTTTATCCTGCATGGAAAAAAAGTTATGTTGTATACGGTGAGGATCACTCCTTAAAATGGTGTTTACTAAAAAAAACTAGTTTTCAAAGGAGATGGAAAAAGAAGTGCAATTTGATTCCAAAAATTTTGAAAAAAATATATTTAAAATCTATAGACTAAATGTCACAAATCACTAGTTTGCATCATCTTTAAATTCCTCAATGTTTAGCCACTATAGGTGCCCAAAAGTGAAGATTTAGTTAGAAAAAATCAATTCAGTATTCAGTTCGGCCAAAAATTGTAAACCAGTATTGTGGGATCACCCTAGGGTTGATTTTGATCATATATTGGCTGATATTAAGATTGAGCAGGGATGGGAGGGTGGAAAACATGATAGGATTGCTGGTAATCTGTTGTTACAGGATCATTTGGAATAAAACTAGCAAGTTGTTCTATGTGATATGGCTGGTAAGAAGGCATACATGCATGATTTTCATGGAATGGAGGAGAAAAACCATTGTAGTGTTGATAACTAGACATTGCAAAGGTAAAACATGGAACATGGGCAAGCCTAGACAACAAACTTAGGTACCTGGGCTATTGAAACTAGCTGATGTATGATTGGAGTCACCACAATGTTATTTGTACTGCCTTCAAAGGCTAATAATACTGAGAAAAACACCATATTTCTCAATATTGTGGTTATCTCAATGATGCACTCATTTTTCTACTACTTCCCACACTCAAAGTCACCAAATATGTTGTTTTTTAACCTCTGAAAGGCCTAAAATTCACTTGTTGCATATCAAAACCAACAAAACATGTAATTTCCTAAACTGTCTTGAATCGACTGTCCCACCGAGCATGCCAAAATTGTTATCAACTAGATTTTCACCCTACTGAACTTAAGGTTCAACAATCTATTGACACATGGGAACATTCTCAGGTTTTGGGTAACCTGTAGTGAGAATGAACCTCCAGAGAAGGTTGGATTCCTAAATGGTTATCACCAAGATTACTCTACTGTTTGACAAGGAAAAGGGAAGAGAGGATGCATAAAATAAAAGACTGAAAATGAAAACTAGGTGATACACCAAACCAAACTTGGACATAACACACAAACTACAAACAATTGCCTTCAATGATAGAAATTAAAACTTGCACAACTCATTATTGCATGTCTTTGCATAAGTGTTTTACAAAGAGGTCTTGATGCTCAAACTCCTAGGAGGAAGGTAACCTCACAGCTAACAACCATTTGCATCTTTGACACAAATTATAACTTGCATTAACATACCTTCTGGATTAAGGTGCTAAACATGAGACAAAGCTATAAGGAAATGAATAATACTTCACTAATAACTTGATGAAACCAATTAAGTGCACACAATAAGCAAAGAACAAGAAGGAAAAATTCCAAATCACTAATATCCAAGGTCTTCACTATTATTCATGTCCAAAAAGAGCTACAAAGTATGCCAAAATCTATAAAAGGACTGAAAAAGTCTCTAATTACAAAAAATCATAATCAAAACTGAGTACAAATGAGTCAACAAAGTGACTATATCTCCAACTCCCTCAAGCAGTTGCACCAAACTAGGAGTTAGAAACTTCCTTGGGTCGGATGCCTCCAAAAAGCTCTAAAATAGCAACTGAAACCTCTCCAAAAGAACTCCAATGTGTTGAAGAAGTCAAGTTTGACCATATCAAACATTAAGGCACATGAAACTGATGCCTAAATACTCTCCATCTCTTTAAAATCAGTTAAAACAAAACCCTATATTCCCTCCATATGTTTGCAAACTTCTCTAACCTCTCCTATATGCTTGCAAGGCATAAAAGCTCAACTATTCCCCCTTGACCCATTCTCAAGAACATACGCCACCTTTTGCAGAATAAATAACATAGTTAAAATGAATTATACAACACCATTTTAACTATATTTTACAATTCAATATTATGACTCAACAATATGAGTCAATACAAAAGAAAATTATATGACTCAACCATATGAGTCAATGTAAAAAACTTAAGTCTTAAGGTTTACATCCTAAGTGCTAAAACTTATTCACTTGGCATGTATGGGAGGGTTTCTGAACTCATTAGGCACATGGCATCGGTATTACTTCATGTTGAAAATTTTAAACAAAAGGCAAAAATTCCTTAATTGGTTGACACATGTTAGGGTTTAGAAGCCCTAACAATCAAAACCCATGGTAGCATTCAATGCATTCTTCATTTGCATTTTATCATTCTAAAAAACACAACTCTAAGGAGCCCCACCATGCATGAATATAGATCGAGGCTTTAATGTTGCTGGAATGAGGGTTTTTTGAAGGGCTTTCTAGAGTTGTTTGTGTATATCAAGGTAAGTTTCTTTCACTGAGAGGAACAACACTACTTTGAGCCCATTTTATCACAACAAACATTAAAAATTCTATTGTTGTTGTCTGTGTATTTTATGGTTGTCTACAAGCTCTATCGATGACTAAAAATACTAAGCATATATTTTGATTCTCTATGCAAGTGAGTTTTCTGTGGAAGAGGAAATAAAACAAGGGTTTTCTACACTTCTCTCATTTCGAGCTCATATGCAAAATAAATGATGAATCTCCTTGTGTTTTTCTATGCATTTTCATTTGCATTTTTCCCATGGCTATGGCCTCCATATTTTCTTAATGTTTTTTTCATTTTGCAAGAGTTGACTCCACTTTCATGTTCTCATGATGCCACGCCAGAAGTGTCATAATCCTTTTACTATGATAAGGTCAAACAAGATTATAATATGAATGAGACCTCATGGGAAAGTGGACAGTCAAAACAAGAACTATCTTTGTCGATTGTTCCACAATAAAATGTTGCCCTGCGAAGGGAAAAAATGATTTGCAAAGTGATTCAATATCATTGCACAGTACGGGAACTATTCAAAGACTCTATGCATCTTTTCCATTCCTTCATGAACACTACCTTTTCACTTGAAAACCTGAAGACTATCATTCAATCACTTGGAGTCACTGATCATTATCTTGCCTTTTGAGTTTAAATGAACTGCCATTTTGATGCTTTTATAAAATTTCACTATCATTTGTGCTTTTGTACCTTTTACTGTCAATAGCACCTTTTTTTTTTCCTTATCTTCCAATTTAAGTGACTATGCTTGCATCCTCTTTTATAGACTATCATATAAATATGACTATTCTCTGAAACCTCGATCCTGGCTATACCTGTCACTTCTTTTGAATTGACTGCCACTTTCCTCATTATCACAAAAAAACCCATGACCATAACAAATGAAAAGCTTGCATTTCCAACTCAAGGCCACTCAGATTTATCTCTTAAACATCTTGTGGACCAACTACAATGCAAACAACTTGAATATTGATCTAAATTATGACTACTTGTGTGGTGTTGTTAAGACAACTCAATCACTTTGACAAACTGCTCCACAAGAAAAAATGCTACCACTTCGCTCAATTTTCCCTTTTTGATCATTCACATTTGTTTTTCTTATTGCTTTGCACATGGATGAATGTCATCTTATGATTTGGGATATTGCATGATGATGACTTCACTATTTATGCCACTGTGTAGGTTCATTAATTTCTTGATAAAGATTTCAAATGTCCTTCTTTAACCATCTCAGACCTATACACCATCTTATATGCACATCACTGTCTAATGCAAGGTGACCATTAATGCATTAGATAATCTTTTACTATTATGATAGTGGCATCTATGACTATTTACCAGGCATTCTATTTCATCAATGTCACTTCCTTCCATTTTGCATTGTAATGTGGATGCTATGTTTTTCATGACTGTCTGTTGCTCTTTGATGGACGTGCTTGTGCCTTGACCACATGTTCATGTACCATTCACTGACATCACTTAACCTCCTTATCAATGTTTACTACCCTTCCTGATACATACCATTGTCTCCTTTTCCCACCATGTTGTTTGGATGCCCAAGCTACTGCCTTATGCACTAGGACTTGATTGTCAATTAACTGCCCTCGATCATCTCTCATGATGATTGTTCAAGGTCCTTAGCTCTGTCTCTATATCATAGACTACACTATGAACAAGGTAATCAAGATAGTTATAGGACTATCAGGACTTTCCCTCAAGGAATGGTTACCCCATCATGTCTATTCCTCATGAAAATCATGTGTACTATTATTGAAAAATCCTTAAATTGTGCTTCATTCTCAGGAGACTATTCACTGTACCTCTTCTTGACTTTATTATTCGCCAAACTATTGTTGTTCAATAAGAGGATCATGAAAATTTTGATGACCATCCTTGCATCATGCATATATTGGTAAAAAAGAAATTTCATTAATAAGGGAAAGCCTTCATTAATAAGGTGATTTCTCTTATCAATATAATCCTGATTGTATAAAACTTATCTTCAATGGTTTCATAACTGATCCAACTTGTGGTCATCCCTCTCAAAAGAAGCAAGATGGAAACATGTTGGGCTCAACCCTTGTGGGAGCCACATTTTATCCCACATGTTGTAAATAGATAAAATAAAATAGTAACAAAGATTCACCTATATCTACATAATGAGAAAAATTGTTAGATAAAACAGAGCATATGATAGATGTGTTTGATAACTCTCTTGTTTTCCTGGACATCTATGGTATGCAGGCTATCTTAATGCACATGAGGATAATATTATATGTTTATGGATATCTGCACATGTATTGACTGGTGATCCTTCATTTCTCTAACCAATTTTCTCTCTCACATGCAAAAATTTTTGGAGCAACAGGGCAAGCAACAACTGGAGGTTGGACAAGCAAGAGAGGAAGCAATAGATGCAAAGCCAAAGCCAACAACTAGGATTCGTCATTCAGGGAATGACGGGTCTCCACTCTTTACATATGCATTCTTTCCTTCTTGTATCTATAAATGTATAATTTTTTCCATTATATGCATTCAGATAGTTAGTTCCATGGCTTGTGTGGGACACCATACATTTTTATTATCAATAAAGACTACATTTTTTAAGAAAATGATTCTTTCTCTTCTCTATTATATGCATATTTATAATGTGATGATGTAGTCTTTAGATGTTTTCCTTTATGCATATGAATATGACATAGCAGGGAATGGATGTACCTTTTGTTTTGACTTTGTAAAAACATAATCAGCTCTACCTATTTGAGCTAGGAGAAAAAATAGGTAATAATTAGATCAACAATGTAATTTGTTGCCTATCCAAAATTGGTGCTACATATGGGATAACAAATGTAGAAAGGGTGACTATGTGATATTTCATGATGATTTTGTGGTAAGAGTCATGGCTACTCTTGGACATATTTCACCAAGACTACCTATGGAGATTAGAGAATTATTCAGACCATTGGAGCTTAAACCGGAACAAGGACATTCACACAATTTTGGTGATTGGGTCTTTTTACTTGATTAGACAGTCATCATAATTTATGGATTCCCACAAGCTCCACATGTTTTACCAAAACTTTTGTCTCTTCAAATTGCTTTCTTATAATTAATGTGGCAAATGTTATAGATGGAACAAGATGTTATGAAAAGACAAAAGAAAAGAATTTTCTTGCCTGATCTGACTATGTGTGGAGAGATCCCTATAGGATTTGACACACTTGATGAACTACAGGGTTATTTGAAGAGCATATATTCTTTAAAATCTAGAAGAGAGAGTTTTTGACCCAAAGGGTTATATGAATTTTGTAAGGTAGACAATCCTCACTAAAGTTGGGATCACACACGAAGTTGATTATGAGGAGGATGTCATAAGAAATTGCATTACGCCATAGGAAGTATTCCAGAGAAGGAGAAAGTGGGAAGTATTGTTGAAATTGGAAGAGGAGAAGAAGAAAAGGGACATTGATTTTCTAGGTTTCTATGTGGAAGAGGTAAACCCTCTCAAAAGAATTAATTTGATGATTTAAAACTTTGAAAGGATATATGACAAGTCAACAATGGAGTATGGGGGTAGTCTCCAAAGCCCACCACGTTGCTAGTTAAGAAGCAAGGTGGATTTGTAATCTCGAAACCCTCAGAAACTGTCTCAGTATGACATGTTTCACCAAACTCACCTCTAGAACAATCAGAGGCCAAGAGGTAGAAGGTACATGGACCAACTCCCCTTGTGTCATATATAATGAGTGAGGAAGTAGGGGATACTGAAGATGTGGCTAGTGTGCTAAGGCATTTAAAAGATGATATTGAAGTTGATCAACCACTCCCTGAGCTTGACATTGAAGCTCACAAGCATGAGCAAAAAATGGATGTGCAAGGGCAAGGTGAACAAGAAATGCATGAGGATGAAAGAGTGGTTGTTGCTCTTAGGTTTATAGAAGATGATGAATTTTTCCAAACCCTTGAATTAAAATATTTTTGGATTAAAATAAAGATGAAATAATTTGAAGAAAGGTTTCAAATAAATAAGATGGGTGTTGAAGAATCTCAACATGATCAAATTGTTGCTCAAACTTTTAGTGAGCTCAGAATAAATGAAATAAACATTAGTCCACAAGAGTCCAGACAAATGGTGCTGAAAAATAATATCTTGATTATCCCTAGGATGGAGCTAAAAAGGATTTTCTTACGTGATCAAGTAAGAAATAAAGAAGATCTTGTGTTGGTTGTTGAGTTCAATTTAGAAGAGGGAATGAGTGGCATAGGGTACAATCCAAAGATTGAAACCCTAGCCTTTTGGTCCAAACAAAAAATTACACAAAAACTAAGACTACTTGATGTTGTACAAGAAATGAAAGGGATTTCTATGGTCAAGAATCTCAAGGACACCTTAGCATTGGAGGCTTCTATCATGACCATGCATTCAGCTATGTTCACCCAGGCTACTATCAAACATTTGGAACTCAGATTATCTGAATATGAGAAGGCATAGACTAAAATGAATGATGAAGTGAATAGATTATTTATAAAAAATGTGAAGTTGAAACAACAATTGCAAGGAGCGGAAGGATGGCGTTTTTGGCAGTGAGCTCGGTTCCTCGAGCTAGGGTCGTCGGGCCCTAGTTTTGTTCGCTTTCTTTATGCATGCGCTGGTTCGGGGAGGCGTCGCTGGTCTGAGGGTGTTCGTGTGGACAGGTGGTGGTATCGTCTATTTCTCGGGGTGCTTCACTTGTTGGAAGCGAAGCTTGGTATGTGGCATAGGGTTTCCTCATTGGCTACCCTAGTGGGGTGTTATGTCCAAGCCCGAGTGGGATTTGACTTGCATGCCTGTATTTGTGTGCATTTTCCTTTTGGTTGGCATTGTTTTTAGTGGAGGGGCGCTCTGAGCTTGTGTCTGCACTTTGGCTTAGGCGCTACCTTCCTTTGGCTTTACTTGGTTCACCCTAACCTTGTTGTGTGTTGGGGGTGTCGAGTGTTGTTTGGGATTGGTGGTGGCTGTGTGTGGAGCCCTTGTTGTAGGGTATCCACCTTTGGTGTTCTTTTGGGGTGCATGTCCATCTCGGTTTGCCCTTGTTTGAATGGCCCGAGGTGAGACGTCGGGGGTTTCCCCAACAATGGATTTCAGATCTGCGGTTGGAGCCAAGTCACCAACCCATGCAATGAATATTTTTGATAATACCATATTTTCATTAGAACCAAGGATTGATGGTGTGGGCTCTTTTGGAGGCTCTCGGATTTTGAAAATCAATGGATGTCTAGAACGATGTAAGGAGAGGCCAAAGTTGGTGATTCCAATGGAAATGATTGTTGAAGACATCGAATATTATTCAAAGCATTCATTATATTGCAAGTTTATGGGGATGCGGGTTTCGCTACAATTTTTGGAATATTGGGCCCAACGAACCTGAATGTCGGAGGGCGAGATGGAAATTATGCTTTTTGCGAATAACTATTTCATGGTAACCTTTAATTGTTTGGCGGACCGTAATAAGGTCTTTGAGTGGGGGCCCTATTTTCATAACCAAGTTGGTATATTTATTAAGCCTTGGCATGCAGGTTTCAACCGTACTGAGGAGCTTCCAAATCGGGTCCCTGGGTGGGTTCGGCTTCCTCGGTTTCCGGTGGAGTGTTGGCGAGATGATGTTTTGCACTTGCTGGCTGCATTACTTAGAAACCTGGTTGGATCCTCGCAGCAGACTCTGGTTAAAAAGGTGATGACCTTTGCTCGTATTTGTGTAGAAATTGATCTAAGTAAGCCATTTCTAGATTCTTTGGAGATGTGTGCAGGTCCTTATTCCTGGGTGCAACAATTGGATTATGAAACCCTCCCATTTAGATGTTGTTTATGTCATGAATATGGTCACTTGTAGAGAAGATGCCCAAGGGCTAAGCCGGTGGATTCTCAGCCTTCTCAACCTCCTTGCAACCCACCTAAGGTGGATAAGGGGAAGGATCCTATTCCTGGTGATGGGGTTGATGCGGATGGTTTCGTCCCTGTCAAGGCCCATAACTGGAGCTGGGGGCAGAAGAGGACCTTGATGGAGAGACAGGATGATGATACTTTTAACAAGTTTGATATTTTGGATGATCTTGGCTAGCAGGAAGTGAATCCAGGTTTGGTGAATTTGGATCAGGGTGCTTTGGGTATAGGGCAGGAAGGTCTTCTTTTTGAGGCTACTCAGGATATGCAGGTTATTGGTGCGTTGCAAATGGACATGGATCTTCAGATGGAGGTCCAAGTGGAGTCGGCTCCTATTGTTTGTAAGATAAAGGATGGTGGTACAGAATCTTCTCTGGTTGTGACTACAGGTTTTGTTGTGGTCAAGAATAATAGGTCTTCTTCTTCTCAGTCGGGTCTTCATCAAAAGGAGCCTAAAAAAGTTGGGGGTGAGAAGTCTTCCAAGCTCGGTAGGAAAAAGGATTTGGAAAATATTAAATTAACAGGGGAAACTTTGGTGGATTTAGGGTCTGTAAAGACTCTGGATTCTCATTTTTCAAGCCCCCTGAAATGATTGTTCTCTCTTGGAATGTAAGCGGCTTGAACAATGGCCCTAGACAAAAAGTTGTTCGTGAGTTGATTATAAGAAATTCTCCTGATGTTCTCTTCCTACAAGAGATAAGTTATCAATTGAGTGTATGTTTGGTTTAATGCCTAAGTTGTGGAGGAGTGGTGAGTTTCAATGCATCGGTGCTCAGGGGTCTGTTGGGGGTGTGGCTTGTTTATGGAACCCTTGGACGATTCGGCCTCTGTGGTGGATGTCCTCTAAGAGTTCTATTTCCTTGGTTGCTTCTAGTTTTGAGATTAGGGAAACTATTCTCTTCTCTAATATCTATGTGCCTATTGAGATTCAGGGGAAACAACTTTTTTGGTCTCATATTCAGTTTGTTCGTAGCATGATTAATTACCATCCATGGATCATGGCTGGAGATTTTAATGTTATTTCTAAGCTAGCTGAGAACCGGGGTGGTATTGCAAGGTTGGAGCTCTCTGCGTTGCTACTTCGTGACAACATCTCTACTTTGAACCTTGTTGATATCAAGCCCACCAATGGTGAGTTTACTTGGAATAATCAGAGGGTGGGAGATAATTACATTGCTGAACATCTTGATCATTTTCAAGTTTCGTGTTACTAGGTTGGGGGGTTGTGGTCTTCTAGTTCAAAAATTTTGGGCTGGCGAGGCTCTGATCATTGGCCTATCAAGCTAGCTATTTCTTCTACTCGTGTGCCTCAATCTCCCTCTTTCAAGTTCTAGCTCATGTGGCTGCAAGATCTCTCTCCCTGATTACGTTGTTGTATGGTGGAGATGTGGTAGACCTGCTTTTGGCACGGCAATGTATACCTTTCCTAAGCTTCTTCAATCCGTCAAATATCAACTTAAATGTTGGAACTGACAGTGTTTTGGTAATATTTTCCTTGCTAAGGCTACTGCTCAGACTGAGTTGAATGGTATTGCGAGGGTGATCAGGGAGGATGGGGTGACTGAAGATTTGCTTCGGGAAGAGGCTAGAACTTTGAAAGCTTTGGAGGAGTGTGAGCTGCAGGAGGAAGTCTTTTGGAAATAGAAGGCCCGAGTTGAATGGCTTTAGGAAGGTGATAAAAATACTATTTTTTTCTTCAACTTGGTGAAAGCTAGAAGATAAGGCAATTCTATTTCAATTCTAATGAATGACAGGGGCAGCACCTATCCTCTTTTCTTGATATCGAGGGGGAAGTTGTGCAGTATTTTGGTTCTTTATTCAGAGAGGAGTTGTAGGGGGGTTCTGAGGAGGAGGCTCGGGTCCTTTCTTGTATTCCCTCTTTGGTCTCAAGGGAGATGAAAGAGCACCTCATGAGTGGTATTTCACTTGAAGATTTGGAGGAGACTATATTTCAAATGAAGAAAGGGAAAGCTCCTAGACCTGATGGTTTCCCGATTGAGTTCTTTCAAGAATTATGGGATATTATCAAGCTGGACTTATTGGCAATTGTTCAAGAATCTCAAAGGAATAAGCAAACGTTAAGGGCTTTGAATTCTACCCATCTTTCTCTCATCCCCAAGTGTGATGGGGTAGATAGGTTAAGTCAATTTCGTCCTATCTCTCTTTGTAATGTGGTTTATAAAATGATATCTAAATTGATTGCTGATAGATTGAAAAAGTGGCTGACAGTTCTAATCTCTGAGGAGTAGAGTGGATTTGTGGCGGGTCGTCAAATTCTGGATGGGGTTGTTATAGCTACAGAAACCATTCATTCCATGGATAGTTCCAAGGATAAGACGATGTTCATTAAGCTAGATATGGCTAAAGCATATGACAGAGTTTGGTGGTCCTTCCTGCGAAAGGCTCTTGGGGCTTTTGGCTTCGAGGAAGAGTGGATTCAATGGGTAATGAGTTGTGTCACTTCGGTTTCCTTTTCTATGCTCATTAATGGTGAGCATTCTAATCTTTTTGGGGCTTCTCAGGGCTTGCGCCAGGGCGACCCCCTCTCCCCTTACTTGTTTCTTCTTCTTGTTGAAGGCCTAGGATGGTTGATGAGAAGGAATGTGGAGTTGGGTATCATTTAGAGGTGGAATTGAGGAGGTGGACTGCCCTCGCAGTCACATTTGCAATTTGTTGATGACATTGCTTTGATGGGAATGGTTACTACTAGGGAAGCTGTCAATTTGTGCAGAGTGTTGGATGTGTACCTTGTTGCCTCTGGACAGTTGATTAATGAAGATAAGTCATCCATCTTCTTCTTCAATACCCCTAATCCCATTAAGAGGAGGATTTCTCATATTTTGAGATTTCAGATAGGGGTTCTCCCTTTGACTTACTTGGGAATTCCTATTTTGGCTAGGAGGTTACCCAAGGACTCTTGGCAACATATTCTAGACAAGTTTCATGTGAAATTTAACCACTGGACCCACAGATGGTTGTCTTTTGCGGGTCATGTTCAGTTGCTCAAGTTGATGATGCAAGCCCTCCCCATTTACAGGTGCATGGTTTAGGTTGCTCCGTTGGGTTTTGTTAAAGAATTTGATTCTTTAGCAAGATAGTTTTTATGGGTTGGTAGTTTACTGTCTTCTAAATGGAGCCTTGTCAGATGGGATATTGTTTTTATCCCGAAGCAGTTTGGTGGTCTTGGGTTGAGACAGTCATCTTTGTCTGGGGAGGCATTGGCAGAAAAATTGTATTGGCGATGGTGTGTGGAGCAGGATCAAATTTGGGCCAGAATTTTATCTCAAAAGTATCTCCCGGGGATCTCGCAAGTGGATGTTCCTAGATATCCCCTGGAGGGGAGAGGTTCAGTGATATGGAGTACACTCAAGAGATGGTTGCACTTGTCAAGGAGGGTTTATTTTGGATTTGCAAAAAGGGGACGAAGGATCATTTTTTGTCTGACTCTTGGGATGGATTTCCTCCTATTGTCACTCAATTTCCTAATCTGTTGAATTTGTGCCAAAGGTTCCTCGACGCGGGTTGGTCAAGGGTGAGTGACTTTAAGGATATCTCTTCTCATGAGCAGCTGGCGGTGGCAAGATGGAAGAATCCTAGTGAGTGGCTTGTTGTGGGTATGGATGAGGAGTGTGCTGAGCTTCATAGTATCCTATCTAGTAGACGTTGTAGTTCCCTTCAGGATGGAGATATTCTTTCTTGGGCTCCTAATCCTAAGGGTGTCTACTCGACTGCTTCTGGGTATCAAGTGCTTTTATCTCATAGGATTGGAGGGGTGGAGGTTCATTGGTGAAAGAAAGTGTGGAACAAGCTCTCTTGGCCGAAGTGCAATTGCTTTATTTGGACTTTGGCTTGGAATAGGTGCTTGACTTGGGATAATATTCAGAAGCGGGGATTCTAGGTCCCTTCTTTATGTGTCTTGTGTGGGGCTGCTGAGGAAGATTCAACTCATTTGTTTTTCAGGTGCCCCTTTGCTTTGCGGCTTTGGAATTCTTGGTGGGAAGTTTGGAAAAGTCCTTGTGTTCATGCTTCCTCCCTGGTGGATTTTTGGAGTAGTTTGGGTAGGCCCCCTTCTTTGGTCTCATTCTTGCAAGATGTGTGGTATGTTGGACCTACTTTCATTCTTTGGCAGGTTTGGTTGGAATGAAATTGCAGAATATTTCATGGTGAAAAGATGTTGTTCCAACAAGTTTAGCACAAAATTGTAGGCATGATTCATGAGATGGTGGAGGCTAAGTGTGAGGTGAAGTTTCCATTGGGGAAAGGGGATTCTGAGGTGGCTGATAGACTAGGAATTAAGGGGTTTTCTTTGGCTTCTATGTGTGTCAAAAGAGGAAGGCAGGTGATTCAGAAGCTTCAATGGGTGGGTAGATGGTTGCCCCCTTAGGTTGGCTTTCTGAAGATCAATATTGATGGGTCGTCAAGGGGAAATCTTGGGCCTGCTGGAATTGGGGGGATTGGAAGGGATTTTTTGGGATCGGTGGTTTTCTTCTTTTCTATTCATAAAGGGTTGTAGACTATCAATCTTATGGAAGGTTTGGCAATCCTTTACGCTCTTGAGCGGGCTTATGCTTTGGGGTGGTGCAAGGTTGTATGTGAATCTGATTCACAAGTTTTGATTAACCTACTTAATAAATGAAAGGTGTCTGATGTTTGTTGGCAGTTGGCTATGATGGTACAACATATTTTGTAGGTTAGCTCTTTGATGGAGGAGGTTTCTTTTGTCCATATTTTGCGGGAGTGGAATAGGGCCACGAATTGTTTGGCTAAATGGGCTTCTGAGTGTGTTGATGGTTGGCAGATTGATGCATGGGAACAGTTGTCCCACGAGTCTCGTCAGGACTTGATGGCGATTCTTGCTGAAGAGGGGGATGGTAATGGTGAAGGATGATGTGGTTTCTTGCTTTGGTTGGATGCTTGTTGTGGATTCCTAGGGCTTTGGCCCTTTATTTTATGTAATGCTCTAGTTTGAGTTTCAATAAAGTTTTTACCCTTTTAAAAAAAAAAAAACAATTTCAAGGAGTGGGTCCTTCCCAAAGCATGGAAATGGTGATTTATCAGCCTCCCACAAGTCAGAAAATTGATGCAAACACAAACTCCATTGATCAAATGAATACATTGAACCAAGAAATAGAAATTATAAAGAAACTTAATGAAGAGACTAAAAAAGGGATGAGGAAACAAATTTTTGATACATTAGAAAAGATATTGAAGCATAGAGTCAAGATAGTTGATGACAAGACAAAAAATGTGTATGAATATTACACCTCCCTATCTCAAACACTAGGGAAGATGAGGGCATGTGTTCTTATTTTAGATCCTCTATTTAAGAAGTGTCAACCCATCCACCATACATTGAATACGTTGTGCAATGTTTTATAGAGAAGTATGGATACTCCTGCAGCCTTGAAGCCGACAGAGAGGATGGTGAAAATGGTGATTGATGAGTTTTAGTATGTATCAGGAGAGAACCAGAAAATCACAAAAAAATGGATTCCTTTTATACAATCAAACAATGGTTTGTACCAAAGATACTGGGGAATGAGGATCAGCTCAAAGATTTCAGTGAATGGAAAATGAATTCAGTCAGATTGTTTCGAATTGTATGGTTCATTTGTAGAAAGATCAAGAGACAAATGTGCATAGTTTCAATTTAATTCTGGATGGGATGATTGTAATGGATTCAAGATATTCAAAATTCATCCCAAAAGCCAGGGGATTGCTAAAAAATAGATGGAAAACTCACTTGGCTAATATGCCAAGAATCCAAGAGTACAAGTGGCCAAGTGACTACACAGTATACCAATGGGAGCAAACATATCTGGCCCCCCAGAAGAACAGGCATTGTAGTGAAGTACCAAGCCTTGGAGATACCATCATGGAGAGAGGATCTTTCTAGATTAGATGATTATGGGTACTTTATGATTAATAATGGACTTTGGGTGTCTTACAAGCACTCTGGAACTTTAACATTATTTTTTTTCTCTTTTATTTCCTAATATTTTATTGCTTTTATTGTAATTATGCACAAACAATGGTAATTAAGACTTTTAGTTTATGTTAATGGGTGGGTAATTGAATAGATGTTTTGAAATGTAACTGTCTTAAGCTTGTTGCTTCCCTTCTGACTTATAAAGGGGAAACCAAGACTGAGTAAATGGAGATAGGATTAGAGTAAAATATAATTTTGAAAAGGGGAGACTTCTGGTACATATTGTAAAATCTTTTGAAGTAAATCAATGGAAAAGAAGCTATAATTTGATGGCCAAAATTTTGGTTTCAGTTGTTTGTTAATATTATTGTTTATGATTGTGTGGCTATCTCCAGTTTGATATTTACTTATTATTTAAATCGATGTATCAAGGATATATTTTATTTATCAGAACACATTTGTTGTTTCTATGTAGTTCATTTAAGTGGTTTCTTCAAGGAGGAATTAAATTATTTTAAGTAACTCACAGTAATCTAGAACGATCATTTAGATTGATAAGAAGAGTCTCATAATCATGTCATTGCATGTTTATGTAAGGCATAACCATCTAAAGTGCCAAACAACTAGATTTATATCCAAAAGGAAGAGGAAACATATCATTCACATCTTGAATCCATTGCCAAATAAATAAAAGGAACTGATCACATTTATTCCAAAAACAATATCTCACAAAACCTTATTTATACATTTTATTTTTTTGTAGTAGGAGTAGGAGTAGAAGTTAGTTTTATATTTAAATCATTTATTTAAAACCCTCATGCCATATTGAAATAGATTGAGAGAAATCATTTAATTGAAGAGATGTGATCACATGAGGATGATTTAATTGAAAAAATTATTGATCACACAAATTCTTCATAAGGTTTTAATTTTCTCAATTATCACCATTTAATCTTGGAGAGTGTATGTTTATTGGTGATCAAGGTATACCTGCCTATGCCTAACAGAGCTTGAAGAGCAGGGAATTCCAACCATCTTGGTTGATTTCATTCGTTGGCTAGATCATTGTTAAACTCGAACATAAATCTTGGCATACTTTTAGAGTTTAGCAATCTGTAGATTTGAGAACAAACAGATTGGCGACTCTATTGGGGAGGTAGTTGCCATTGGGAAGAGTCAAAAGTTGAAGGTTGTTGGAATAAAGGTTTTATTGTGGCGGTGGTGGAAAGGATATAACTCCACTGGTGAAAAGGGCCCAGAAAATAAAACTTAGTCCTCTTTAAGAGAGATGGCAAATCTAGTCAAAAATCTCTAAGAAATTGTGTATGACTGATTACTTGAACATCAGATCAGAAAGATCAAATTTTAAACATCAAAGCATTATAGTTTCACCCAAGATGGAAGGTAGAATATCCTTGCATAAGGGAACAAAAAATCATGGTTTAAAGTCCCCTCCCACTTCAAGAACCACTACTAATAAAGAGGGAGATTCATCAAATCCACTTGAAATCACACAATTGCAAAACAATATGCATAATGATCAAGGGAATACATTGGAACAACACTTCACAATATATAATAGTCATTTTCCTAGATCAAAATTACACAACAATGAAAAATTCCCACCAAGGGACCCTCCTAACCCTCCTGAACAAAACAACTTATATAAATTTGTTCTCTCTTTTAGGCCTGGTCCCCAAAAATGAAGGAGTTTGAAGCTTGTGCAGATGAAGAACTGAGGCGTGTTGAAGCAAAAAGAGATTATAAGGATAGAATGGCTCAACAATATGCCAAAAAATCTCAACATAGATTCATGGAACAGGTACCACCTATGGTAGGCTTCACAAATACCTATGGTAGTCCTACTATGATGAGAGAACTAACTTGCCAAGAGTTAGAACAAAAGGTTGAACAAATGTCAGAAGAAGTTAAAAGGCTTGAATTGATAAAACAAGAAAAAGCATTGGCTCAAAAAATTATCCAACTAAACAACCAAATTACTTCCAATATGACATAATATAGACCCACCTGCAATCAGAACATAGGTGGTCCTAAGATCCCAAAAGCACACCATGACATAGTTGGGAATTTAGGAAATACAAGCAGTGCCAATCATGTGCAACATAATGTTCCTCCACCACAAATCCCAAATCCACTAAATGTTCCCATAACCTCTGTCTACGAGCAGTGCTTATCTATCCCCTTCTATTTAGGGAGGAGTAAAATGTCAGAATCATATGAAGAATCAACATCTTGTACTGTATCAACATCAGATTCCCCATAAAAATGTACAAAGTAATGTGTACCCTCATGGAGGTCCTAATCAAAATATGTAGCAAGGAATGCAACACTACATGCACCAACGAGGACCTCAACACCAACAGTATCAGCATAACCAAACACAAAATTAGTTTGCAAGAGGACCCATGAACATAGATAGATTTAGACAACTTGATTTATGTGGTATACAAGGATACATGAATGCCATTGGTAATGAAGTGAGGAATGGGATCCAAAAATTCTCTGGGAGCCATGTTATTTCTAGAAAGGATCACATAAGGGCCTTTGAAACAGTCATGGACAATTATGGCATACATCATGATGATGTTTACATGAAGTTGTTCATGCAATCATTGACTAAAGATTCTAGAGTTTGGTATAAAATCTACCAGATGCTTCAATTAGTTCTTGGAAAGAATTCAAAAGACTCTTTAAGGAGAAATATGGAGACCATTCTGATCCAAAATTTGCTTTGCATGAACTAACAAATATTCAAAAAAGCTATAATGTATCAGTTGCAGACTTTAATACAAGATTTATAAAATTATTCAATAGGATTCCACCTCACCTAAAGCCAACTGATCCTATGTGTCTATTCTTCTATTTAAATGCATCTGATCCAAAGACTAGTTATGAGCTTAGAACAAGGAATCCTCCTATCCTCACCAAAGCATTTAGATATGCTTTAAACATAGAAAATAATAGAAAAGATTTAGGGAAGATAGGTAGAAGGGATGAAGCTATAATACTACAAAACCCTAACCCCCCTCAACATAGGTAGCCAAACCATCATAGAAATGAAAGACCTTGATTACATGATATGCCTTATAAGACTAATTGGAAACATGGGAGGCCATTTAGTAATGATTAAAAGCAAAATATGAGTAAAGACACTCTTGGTCCATCAAAGAGGCATGGGACAAATATGGTAGAGAGAAATCCATGGTGTATACCTTGCAATCTCCCTCATTCTCTTGAATATTGCATAGTGGCACAATCAATCCAGGAAGATGAAGGGTTATATGACCAAGAAAGAAATTATCACACCATAAACATGTTGGTAGCCAAGCCTTATGGGACATATAGAGAATATTCATCTTCAAAAGAAGATGGGTTTGAGTATGATGTGGACAATCAAAATTATAATGTTCATATGGGCCAGCAAGAAGTATTCTCAGATCAAGAAGACGATGATATAAGAATTTCTCAAATTAATACTACTAGGCAGCAATCAAATCAAATCGAACTAAGAAGGCCTATTAAGAAGGAGATGAAAGCACTTACGGTTGCTACTGTGGTACAAGCCAAGAGCAGTTACAACCTTAGAAATAAAACTATAAACCCAAATCAAGGGACACCTGGGGGTCTGTTTGTGAAGGGCCAACAAAAGTAGAAGAGGGCCACCACAACAAATCAAAACAATGAGGAGAAGAAGAGTCCCTAGGAGACAACTCAAAAATATGTTCCATAAGAAGAAACACAAAGTGAACAAAATAGAGGGGGAAGTAATCCTAAGCAACATGTGGAGGAGAAAAGATCAAATAAGGTAGAGATAGGTAAAGTGGAAATAAACACACCTTCTTTCGACATGGAACAAGCTTTGTCTCAAGTTAATATGTCAATACCATTGTTAGAAATGATAAAAATAGATGACTATAGAGATAGTACCATGAAGCTTATTTCAAACGTGCCAAACAAGCATGGAGGTCAAAATAGAAATAATGCTAAATCAGAAAACAATGAGACACATGTTAATAGTATCAAAGAAGAAACCATGAAAACTCTTGAGATATACTTGGGAACTACTTTAACGAAAAACCCATCTCATGTAGATCCTTTCTACAACACCTTGTTGATAAACAAAAAATTGGTAAAAAACTACATGATTGATTCAGGGGAAGCAATTAATATTATGCCCATGGTAGTTATGAAAGATTTGGGCTTATGGGTTGATACTACCTATGGGAAATGTTATGCCATGGATAACATATTTGTCCCTGTTATTGGTGTTATATGGGATGTGGAGTTAAAACTAGCTACCTTGCTTGAAGCCGCGTATAGAACTGATATTACTGTGGTCGACACTCCACCCTATTATGGCATGTTATTATCAAGATAATGGACTGTTGTGGTGGGGGGAAATGTGCAATTGGACCTATCCTATGTAACCATACCCATTAATAGGAAAGAAGTTAAGTTATACAGAGAACGACGATCAAAGCAAGTAGTGGAGCACATTGATCCTAATAAGATGAATTGTTTTTGTGATGTAGATATGGGAAGTTTTAGAGTTGAACAATCACAACCTTGGTTGCAAAACAGTGATCCAACTGGCAATAAAATCGAAAGAGATTATTTTGGTATCTAGCAGATGTACTTTGATGGTGCTTGTAGCAAGGAAGTAAATGGGGTAGGAATGGTCTTTATTGCACCTAGTGGTAAGACATTCAAATACTCATTTCTGATATCCTTTGAATGCACTAACAATATAGCAAAGTATGAGGCACTATTGTTAGGTCTGAATATTGCCACTAGATATGGGATCAAACTATTAGCAGTATATGGAGATTCTAAGCTAGTTGTCTCACAAGTTAGGGCCAAGTATGCTTCAAAGAATAAAAGGCTCAAACAATAAAAACATGTTGTGTGGGACACTGTGGAACTCTTTGATGCATTCTCCATCAAATGGATAGAAAGATCAAAGAACCTAATGGAAGACTTTCTTGCAAATATGGCCTTGAAGAGGGATGATGTCATGTTAGCAGGCATTTTAGAGGTGGAATTCAAAACCAGACCATTAATCCTTGATAATTTTTATAATTGGCAGGTGTTCAATGATGATGACGATATGATAAGGTTTCTTCAATGTATAGACCAATATGAAGCCCAACAGATAGAATTTAATGCTTTTGTGGAAAAGGTGGATGGTAAAGATACTATCTTTGGTCAGGAAGTGGTACAATTAAGAACAAACAAGATCCCAAAGGCTTTAGTAGCCCTAGAAAGGGTCTTTAATGAAAATGACCAATCCCTTTTGACGTAGTCACCAGTTAACCAAGAGGATCTTGAGGAAATAAACCTTGGCACTAAAATTTCCCCAAAGAAAGTATACATAGGTAAAAGGATAAGTCCAAAAGTAAGGGAAATGCTCACAATCTTATTGAGAAATTATAAGCATGTATTTTCATGGTCATATGATGACCTCAAAGATTATAGAAAAGATTTATTCCAGCATGAGATTCCCTTGAAACCAGATGCAAAACCTTTTAGATAGAAGTAGAGACCCATAAATCCCATGTTGGTTACCAAAATGCAGGAAGAGTTAATGAAACTCAAGGATGGTGGAATAATTAAGCCTATTAGGCATTCATCTTGTGTATCAAATCTAGTACCAGTGAGAGAAAAGAATGGGGATATAAGGTTGTGAGTATATTTCCACAATCTAAATGTTTCATCACTTAAGGATAATTACCCACTCTGCAATATGGAAGCAATGTTGCAGAGAGTGACTGGATGTGAGTTGCTATCTATGATGGATGGGTTTTCAGGATATAACCAGGTCAAAGTTAAGGAATCAGAACATTATAAGACTGCCTTTACTACACCATGGGGGACTTATGTGTATGTGAGAATGCCATTTGTCCTTACAAATGTCGGTGCTACTTTCCAAAGGGCCATGGATGTAGCTTTGGAAAACTTGATTAACATCATTATGGTCATTTACCAAGATTACCTAACAACATATTCAAAGAATGTAGAGGATCATTGCATGCATCTGGAGAAGATCTTCATCAAAGCACTTGAGTATGGGATATCCTTGAATCCCATAAAATATCATTTTGCTATAACCGAAGGGAAATTACTAGGACACATAGTTTCCAAGGAAGGAGTTAGAATTGATCTAGAGAGAGTGGAGGCCATTGATAAGATTCCTATCCCTAAAATAGTGAAATCGATTCAATCCTTCTTTGGCCAAATTAACTTTGTCAGAAGATTCATCTCCAATTTTGCTGAAATTGTAAAACCTATATCGAAAATGTTGAAGAAAGGGGCACAGGTTGACTTGACATATGAAGCCATAGATGTGTTTGTGTCAATAAAAAGGGCCATCAAAGAAGCCCCTGTACGAAAGTCTCTAGATTTCATGAAACCCTTCCAAATCTTCTCATTTGCATCTTTTCATATTGTTGTTGTGATGTTGCAAAAGAATGAAGAGGGGTATGAACAACCAATCTCATTTTTAGTAAGTCACTTCAAGGATCTAAATTAAAGTATGATGCCTCTAAGAAATGAGCCTATGCACTAGTAAAGGCAGTAAAAGCATTTAGACCTTACCTAGTAGAGGCATAGGTGGTTGCTTATGTGTGAAATGTAACAGTCAAAGATGTCTTTATGTAGACTGAAGTCACAAGAAGGAGGTGTAGGTGGATAAATAGGATCCAAGAATTCAATATTAAGATCCAAATTATAAAGCTTGTGAGAGGACAAGGTCTGGAAAAATTGATGGTTGAATCTAATTTGGAAGTTGCTCAAGTGTATAACATTGATGAACATGAGGACATAATCTCAAGCATTGAACACACACATTGGTATACAAACATAATACACTATCTCAAACATATGAAGTGCCCTAACAATATGAATGATAATCAAAAAAGAAAACTAAAAATCCAAGCATCAAAGTATGTTTTTGTAAATAGTAATCTATTTTGGAAAAATAAGGACGACATCCTATTGTTATGTCTAGATGAGGGACAAGCAGAACAAACCCAAAAAGTAATGCATGAAGGTGTATGTGGGGGTTGCTTTTTAGCTAAGACCACTACACATAAGGTACTAAGAGTTGGTTACTATTGGCCAAAGGCCTTTGTGGATGCTCACAAATATGTAAGTGTGAGGCATGCCAGAAATTTTATGGAAAATTGAATATTAGGGAGCCTTACCTTTAAGACCCATGTTGATTGAAGCACCATTTCACTAGTGGGGCATTGACTTCATAGGGGAGATAATAGATAAGTCAAGTGGGGGACATAGATGGATACTTGTAGCCACTGACTACTTTACCAAATGGATTGAAGCAATCCCCACAAAGCAAGCTACAAGCAAAGTGGTGATAAATTTCTTGCTAGAAATTATCATCACAAGGTTTGGACTACCTATCAGATTAATCATAGATAATGGGATGTGCTTTAGGTCTGATGAATTCAAAAAAAATTGTGAATCCTATGGAATAGTGGTTTCCTATGCTTCCCCTTATCACCCTCAGGCTAATGGGCAAGCCGAATCTAGCAATAAGAGCATTATGAAGATAATTAGAAGGATGCTTGACAATAACAAGAGAGCTTGGGATTCAAAACTAAAACTGGCATTATGGGCAGATAGGATCACAGTGAAAAAGGCTACTGGAAAATCTCCCTTTGAACTAGTGTATGGAGCTCAAGCAAGAATGCCAATGCATAACCTTTTGCCTATTTACAAATTCATGTTACAAGAGGATATGAATATCCTTGAGCCCATGGAAGAAAGGATGGAGTAATTAGCAGAACTAGATGAGATCCGAATTTAAGCACATAAACAAAATGAGAAAATGCAACAACAAATGAATTATTTATTTGACAAGAGGTCCAAGGATAGAAAATTTAAAGTTGATGACATGGTTATTATGTGGAACACTCACATTCATGATAAGGGAAAGCATGGCAAGTTTGAGGCATTGTGGTTAGGCCCATTTATTATTACAAACAAATATTATTTGCAAAACATGGTAGGTGAAGATCAGGAAATTCCAGTGCATGGACAATTCTAGAAGTCCTTTTCTTAAGAAAATATTTCCATGCACAATAGTTTAGGATTCCCTTTTCTTCTCTTTACCCATGGTCTATGTCCTAGATAGTGCTTATGGATTCTTGAAATGACTAAGTAGCCATTCATCCCCAACTAGAGCCACTGTTAGAACCTCAAAAATTTGCCTAATTTCACCACCTAAGCAAGCCTTGAATCCAATACTTGGAGCCTTGATCTTTGTATTATCTATTAAAAATCCTTATTTCCCTAAACTCGGTCACTATAAAAGAAAAGAAAATAACTTTTAGGTCTGAATAACATTGAAAATCCAAAACAAAAGATCTTAAAAAGCTTCAAAGACTAGAAAATTGTTCAATCTTCCAAATAAAGTGATAGATAAACCATTTTAGCCATGGTATAACCACATAATCCCACCTGAAATGTATAAAAAATACATTATTGCACTCTCGTAGGGATGCTTGTTCTATTCTAGGAGTCCTTGGCGGTATGGCGGGGGTATAGAATACAATGCAACCATCTACCGCAATACCGCAGTAGTCAGAGAAGAGGCATGCAGGGTGGCAATAAGATGTCTCTTAACTATGGAAACAATTCATAGCCCCGTAGTAAGCATCAACAATGTAAAGTAAGACATGCGAGATGATGGTAAAATCTCATTTAACCGATAATGGCTAACCCACTGTCCTGTGGTGAACAAACTATAACATGGAAGTGAAATGCAAGGTGGCAGTATAAGTTTGTCTAAACCGTAACCTCGTAACAAGAATGTGATAACAGTAATAAAGCTTGTGGTATAGTAGGATGGCTAGTATATGAGAGTTATATGATCCTACTAACCCGCAATAATAAAGTGAAGTGATGGCGGTACAGGTTAGCAAAGACATTTATGTCAACTATGGCAATAATTACACAACTTATCATGGACCATTCGATCTCCTAAGATCAAAGGCATATATTCAAACTCGAAACATGGGTAGATTATGAAATATTTTGCATGAACTTGACATTAATGTCAAAATGACTAAGTTCAGTAGCAAATAAGTTTAGATTTCGATGTTGTTTTTTTCAATCATTTGCAAAAGCTCGTCATGCCAGAAGTTAAGGAGTTTGAGGGAAAATACTCTGCAATTGATATCTCACCGAGTAAGTGCACAACTACTCTACATAAGCAAGTATATAATTATTTGGTTTTCTAAAATTTTGCAAATAGAAGCCTAGAAGGTTTAAGTAGGAGTGAAATTCTATATCATGGCACCTAAAAAGAGTGAACCCGCAAGTAAGAAAGAGGAGTCTACAACCCCAAAAATAAAGAAGAGAACTCTACAACAATCCATATTAGATGTCTTACCTAAATCAATAGAAAAGGGGTATAAAAAGGTGTTTAGAGATGAAGCTCATCGTTGCAGAGATGTGATTATTCCCATCTCAAGTTGGGATCTATTTTGGTACTTCTATGACAAAAGAGATGGAAAGATCCTAATTTCAAACCCTTGGACTTTGGATTTGGATAATTTAGTAGTCCCAAATGTCTATGTGGATGTAGAGTTTATCAAAGTGATAGCACAACATTATCACCCTGTCACCAAAACCGTGAGAATGACAGATGGCTCACCACTAGTAGAATTGACAAAATCGACAATTATTGAATGCTTCAAGTTGAACAAGCAAGCCCTCACTAAGGTTGATCTACATAAGAGTGAAGAGGATTATAACAAACTCATAAAAACCTATAGGAGTGATGAGCTTCCCCTGTATATGAAAAAAGGGGGCAAAAAATAGAAGAATACCCATCTCCCCTTGTAGCAGTGAATTGTTTGTTGTTGAGGACTTCCAAGTATATTTTAAAAGGACTTATTTTTCTCTATGCAAACTACTTGGAATGGATTCCCAAGATAAAATTCCAGTCAACCTCATGATGATAGCTATGAGGATACAAAATCTTGATAATAACATTGAATTTTAATTTGCTTTGTTGATTGAGAAGAGGTTGCATGAGGGCTTCTTTTAGGGCTTCTTATAAGTGAAAGAAGTTAAGGCCCTCATCAATTTCAGATGTTATTCTCTGTTGTGTCACCTAGTTTTGGACCAAAACAAACACAGATGGACTAGAAGTATGAATCTACAAATGTTAGGTCAACAAGGTGATTTGTTATCTATCCAAAATTGGTGCTACATATGGGACAACAGATGCAAAAAGGGTGACTATGTGATCTTTCATGACAATTTTGTGGTAAGATTTATGGATACTTTTGGAAATATTTCACCAAGATTACCTATGGAGATTAGAGAATTAATGAGACCATTGGAGCTTAAACCAGAACAAGGACATTCACACAATTTTGGTGATTGGTTCTTTTTACTTGATTATACGGTCATCAGAATTTACATATGCCCACAAGCTCCACATGTTTTACCTAAATTTGTGTCTCTTCGAATTGATTTCTTAGAATTAATGTGCCAAATGCTATGGATGGAAAAAGATGTTATGAAAATACAGAAGAAAGGAACTTTCTTTCTTGATTTGATTGTGTGTCGAGAGCTCTCTATAGGATCTGACACACTTGAGGAACTACAAGGTTATTTGAAGAGTAGATATTCTTTAAAATCTAGAAGAGAAAGAGTTTTTGAACCAAAGGGTCATATGAATTTTGTAAGGTAGACAATCCCCATAGGAATTATTCCAAAGAAGGAGAAAGTGGGAAGTATTGATGAAATTGGAAGAGGAGAAGAAGAAAAGGGACATTGATTTTCTAAGTTTCTATGTGGAAGAGGTAAACCCTCTCAAAATAATTGATTTGGTGATTGAAAAAATTGAAAGGATATATGGCAAGTCAACAATGGAGTTTGGGGGGAAGTCTCCAAATCCCACCAAGTTTCTAGTTAAGAAGCAAGGTAGATTTGTAATCTTGAAACCCTCAGACACTTTCTTGATACATGTTCCACTAGAATCACCTCCAGAATAGCTAGAGGCCAAGAGGTAGAAGGTACATAGACCAACTCCCCTTGTGTCATATATAATGAGTGAGGAAGTAGGGGATACTGAATATGTGGCTAGTGTGCTAAGGCATTTAAAAGATGATATTGAAGTTGATCAACCACTCCCTGAACTTGACATTGAAGCTCACAAGCCTAAGGAAAGAATGGATGTGCAGGGACAAGGTGAACAAGAAATGCATGAAGATGAAAGAGTGGTTGTTGCTCTTAGGTTTATAGAAGATGATGAATTTATCTAGACCCCTGAATGCAAATATTTTTGGATTAAAATAAAGATGAAGGGATTTGAAGAAAGGTTTCAAATAAATAAGATGGGTGTTGAAAAATCTCAACACGATCAAATTGTTGCTCAAAATTTTAGTGAGCTCAGAATAAATGAAATAAACATTAATCCACAAGAGGCCAGATAGATGGTGTTGAAGAGTAATATCTTGACTATCCCTGGGATGGAGCTAAAGAGGATGTTCTTACTTGATCAAGTAAGAAATCAAGAAGATACTATGTCAGTTGTTGAGTTCAATTTAGAAGAAGGAATGAGTGGCACAGGGTACAATACAAGATTGAAACCCTAGCCCTCTAGGCCAAACAAAAAAGTACACAAAAACCAAGACTGTTTGATGTTGTACAAGAAATGGAAGGGATTGTTATGGTCAAGACTCTTAAGGAAACTTCAGCATTGGAGGATGCTACCATGACCATGCATTTAGCTATGTTCACCCAGGCTAGTGTCAAAGGTTTGGAACTTAGATTGGCTGAATATAACAAGGCATTGATTGACATGAACGATGAAGTGAAAAGATTATTTATAGAAAATGTGAAGTTGAAACAACAATTGAAATGAGTGGTTATTGAGTGGGTCCTTCCCAAAGCATGGAAATGGGGATTTATCAACCTCCCACAAGTCAGACAAGTGGTTCAGACACAATATCCATTGATCAAATGAATACATTGAAGCAGGAAATAGAAAGTCTAAAGAACCTTAATGAAGAGACTAAAAAAGGGATGAGGAAACAATTTTTTGATACATTAGAAAATATATTGGAGCATAGAGTCAAGATAGTTGAGGACAAGATAAAAAAAATGTGTATGAATTTTACACCTCCCTATCACAAGCATAGATGTAATTATGCACAAACAATGGTAATTAAGACTTAGTTTTTTATGTTAATGGGTGGGTAATTGAACAAATGTTTTGAAATATAACGGTCTGATGCTTGCCGCTTCTCTTGCCTACTTATAAAGGGGAAACCAAGATTGAGTAAAGGGGGATATGATTAGAGTAAAATATAATTTTGAAAAGGAGAGACTTCTAGTACATATTGTAAAATATTTTGAAGTAAATCAATGGAAAAGAAGCTATAATTTGATGGCCAAAATTTTGGTTTCAGTTGTTTGTTGATATTATTGTGTATGATTTTGTGGTTGTCTCAAGTTTGACATTTCCTTATTATTTAAATTGGTGTATCAAGGATATATTTGATTTATCAAAACACATTTTTTGTTTCTATGTGGTTCATTTAACTAATTTCTTCAAGGAAGAATTAAATTCTTTTAAGTAAATCATAGTAATCTAGAAGGATCATTTGGATTGATAAGAAGAGTCTCATAATCACTTCATTGCATGTTTATGTAAGGCATAAACATCTAAAGTTTCAAACAACTAGAGTTATAGCCAAAAGGAAGAGGACGCATATCATTCCTATCTTTACTTCATTGCCCAATAAATAAAAGGAACTAATCACATTTATTCCAAAAATAATATCTCAGAAAACCTTATTTATACATTTTAATTTTTTGTAGTAAGAGTAGGAGTAGAAGTTAGTTTTGCATTTAAATCATCTATTTCAAACCCTCATTCCATATTGAAATAGATTGAGAGAAAATCATTTAATTGAAGAGCTATGATCACATGAGGATGATTTAATTGAAAGGATTGATCACACAAATTCTTCATAAGGTTTTAATCTGTTCAATTATCACCATTTAATCTTGGAGAGTGTATGTTTATTGGTGATCAAGGTACACCCGCCTAGGCCTAGTAGAGCCTAAAGAGCAGGGAATTCCAACCATCTTGATTGATTCCGTTCGTTGGCCAGATCATTGTTAAACTTGAACATAAATCTTGACATACTTTTAGAGTTTAGCAATCTATAGATTTGGGAACCAGCAAATTCTATTTGAGTCACCTGATTTGGTCACATGTTTCATTGTTTTGATTGTTATTATGAGGTAGAGAGATGGTGTTAACTAATATAATTATGTCGTCGTACCTAAACTTGTTGACTATATGTGCAAATGTGTGAGACTCTATGGGATTTCGATGTAGGTATATTTGGTGGTTATCATGGTGTCATGGAGTTTACTTGTACCCTTGAGACCCTTTCATGACATGGTTGTTTATGCATATGTGTTATTGGTGGTGTTGGATTGGTCCTTGATTTTAGGTGGTGGTGTATCTTCTTAGTTTAGAGATTGTGGTTTTACTTTATCATTTGGGATATCTTGATGTTGTAGTTGAGTTCTTTGATTAGTTGGGGTCATGAATGATCTTCATTTAGGAGATGGTTATCTTGATATACTCTATAGCTTTCTTACATAATTTAATGGGAGATTTTGATAGTGATGTTTTGGAGGTGATGTATTTTCTTAGTTTGGAAATCATGGTTCTACGTTACCCTTTGGGAGCTCTTGACATTGAGTCCCTTGGTTGTGCCGAGGTAATGGATGATATTCAGTTAGAAGATTTTTATCATGATGCCATATATAGCTCAATATCATAGTTCAATGGGATCTTTGGAAATGATGTGGATTCATCATTTGGTGATGGATGATCTTCCATGGTGGTTATTGTTGTTATAGAAAAGATTTTGGATCTTATTTCATGTATGAAATGAGAGTTCTTTGACATATTTAGTTCTATTAAAAAGAGATGGTTATCTTCATGTGATTTGGAGATGTTGACATCTTTGTACCATGGAGACTATTAGAGTCATTGATTGAGGTGTTGGTTATGATTTGTATGTTTGATAGATGGTCCTTGTTTACAAGATGGATGTTATTATTCCATGGTAGACTCTTGTTCACGTGTCAAAGTTTTTACATGATATAGGTGCTCTTGGGAGAAAATATTTTTATTTAGGAAATATGATTTTATTTTGAGATGTTTATCATGATTTCATGGAGAGTTCCTTATTCTTAAGATTAAATCTTTGGCAATGAGTTGGAATAATTTGATTGATGAGTGATGTGACCATTTTTATTTTAAGCTTCTAAATAGTACAATATTGCCTTGGATTTCAACTAGCATGAGATGATCAATTATACACCTTTAGATTTGGGTGAGGATAGGATATCTCTTGTTCTTGAAGATCATTTGTTGATACAGTTACTCTTTGATGAGGTTTTAGCAAGAAGACTGGGGATCCTACACTTGGTTTGGATGCGAGTTCAACATGGACCGATAGAGGATATTGTTCTTGGAGTGTGTCATGGTGGCTTATCTATCATGTAGAAACATTCTCATTCCCCACTCTGGTCCTGTTGGAACCTAAAATTTCCTACCATTTTTTGCAAAATTTTCAGTTCCCATGATGAAAAATTTAATTTCAACATTTAGAAACACAGTTGTAAAATCTACTCCAGTGGCCCACTTTGAAAAATCACAACTTAAAGCCTCTTCAATTTCATGCAAAATCACTTTAAAAACATATTAATTTTCCATATTGAGTGAGCACACCTAATTTCATCTTCCTACAATTGGTTTTGACAAGGTTTCAAAGTACCAAGTTAGAGAGTTCATAAGAGGTTTGTTGGCTACACAATGTTAAATTTTCCAAAAGGGTCAACTCTGGAGGACAATATTGATCAACTAGAAGTTTTTCATGACAATCCCATTGTTGTTTCAAATTCTTCCCACCTCAATCTACCTTCATGCCAATTCTTAGAGCTTCATCACCTCATTTGGTATTTTTTCAAAATTAAATCCAAATGGATTTTACACAGTTTTGTGATTGCATTCCATAAAGCTTCAGAAAGGTCAACTTTGATGCCTGATATTTTATGAAGAGGATTGATGAAAAACCATTTTGCACACATGTTAAATTGACCTAAATGAACTAATCCCCAGGGTGGTAGCTTCCCATAATCAGATTTGATATTTTTTCAAAGAGGCAAGTTGGTGAGTTTCAGTTGAGTTTGACAAGTGTAGTTTGTAGAAACAGATGAGTAAGTAACTTTGAGCATTAACAGTTTTCAATCAAGATGACTTCATGCCTATCCATTTAAAAACCACGTTCCCCTATCATAGTTCAATATTTCAGTGCATTTTCATGGCTCCTAGAAACTGTTTGATCAATTTTTCAAAGCAATTATTGAGGCTACTTGGCTTGTTTCAGTCACAATCCAAAATGTCAGAAAAACAAATTCTGAGGACTACCCACTTCGATTTCAAATGCATTTTAAAATTTGGAATAATTTATAGGAATAAGGTATTGTGGAATTTGATTGTTTGGGGTTGTATAAAGCTCTATTGGAACACCATGATCACCTTGCACCACAGATTAGTTACTCACCTGAATGCCTACTTCGAGCACTAAATTGGAGGATGACAATGAAGTTGATGTACTATGAAGTTATATACAAAATTGAGAAGAAAATTTTATACACCCCCACCAATTCCTAATCTTCTAAAAGACACGTTGGGGATGAGGTGTTGAATGAATACATATTTTTAATAAGCTTCATAACCAAGACACCTATTGGAAATACTATTGATAGAAGCACCTTTGATATTAATGATGGAATAAAAGTCTTGCAACAACATGTGTTGGCGTCTACTCAAATTGAATTTGTTTGTATGGAAAAGAAGTAACTAAATTAAACAACGTTTCTTTAGATTATGTAGCAGCAAATGCAAAATTGTGTGAAAGCTCACAACGCTCTGCTTTGTTGCAAGTATCAACCTTTGTCATCAAAATCCATGAAAAGGGGATACAAAGCCACCGAATGTCAAAGCTTCTGATTATGCTTCCAAACATACAAGTTCACCCCCTATGATGCAACCTGTAAATCCCTTTGTCTTTAACTACAGTCTTGCATGTGGTAATGAGGCTCTCAAAATGCATTTAAAAGATTTGAACGAAGGTACTAATTGGGAAAATTTGAGTAGAGCACAAAATAAAATTGTAATGACACTGCCCTAGAAGGAAATGTTAAGACACAAGTCAATAAATTCCAATAGGAGTTAGAAAAACACCCAATGAAAGGCTATAAAATGTATTGAATGCAACCAAGAGATTTTGGAATTTTAATAACTAACAAGAAGAATGTTGAAGGATTTCCATGATTTCAGAGTTGTCACACAAATGACGTTGAAAACTCTTCACTTTGTTGAGTATGGATATCACTCTGGGAGTTCCTCGTATCAAAGAGATTATAAATGTGGAAAAGAACAAATGTGATGCTTATGTAGAAGTTGGTAAAAGGTCAAGTTGATAGCCTTGAGTTTTAGTTTGGCGCCTTTGAATTACATGTTATGCTTTGATGTTGGCATTGTAATGCAGAAGTTTTCAACCTCAACACTGCAAAAGAAAAAATGTACTATTGATGAGGCTCGTCAAACATTTTCAGAATTAATGAATAACACACTATGTGTGTGCAGCCAACGGTCAGCTATGGCAAGCCATCATACACATGACTTCGATGAAGATAAAATTGCATGGAAGAATAAAGTTCAGTTGCATGGGAGCGCAGTTTTTTATGGGGAGAGAGTATAATTTTCTTGCCCACTAAAGATGGTGGTTTTGCTTGAGCTACCATGTCTAATGCCACATATTATGCAAAATGGATTTGTAAATTACACTTTCAACCTTGTCACGTTGTTTACACTGATTTTGGGGCAACTCTGCTTCAGCATTATGTCTTTCCAATTGATGGTTCAGGATTGTCTCTTGTAGTGGATGAGAAGGAATAGTTTAGGGAAGGTAAACTATAGGAGATGTTCCCCAAAAAACATAATGTATGATGGATTGGAACCAAAAAATAAATGGTCTTGGTTTGTATGGAAACGACAAGTATGTGGAAACACAATCAATGACAAAGCTTTGAGCGATTTCTTTCGATTCACATTGAATACAATGAGTTGTAGTTAAATCTATCCAGGGGCAGTCATACTTTCATCGAAACAGTGTATGCAGTTGCTTGAGTAGAGATTATAGGGAAGGCAAAGAGAATTTTTGACCTAATAAGATCACCAACACCACCCCAAGTGCATAACATAAACCCTAAAAATTGGCGCAGTATGCAAATCAAAATTTTATCGAAGGGACTTCGATCTATCGGAGTAAGTGAAATATTAGTCTCTTGGAAAACCCATGCAATCCAAGTGCACTGAGCAATAAACACTACATCGAAGAGACATTTTCTTATCGGAGTGAGGCCATTCAAGGTCTCTTTGAAACCCCGATGGATAGTGTGCGAACCTAGATCCCAAACCTGCAATGACACAAAAAACACACAACAAATTAGATTAAATGCAAGTTAGAATATAGATTCCTCAAAAAATTAATTTAGATTGCAAAGAGGAAGGGAAGTGAGATGAAGAACACAAGAAACTTAAAACATATCCAATCCTATTCTAATGCAAGGTAAACTCTTAATCTCTTGAGGGAATTGGTGCCAATTTGATGTGAAAATTGGCCCTTTCCCAACTCCAATGATGCAATGGTGATTTGATGATGAAAGTTGATCCACTTTGATGAAGAGTGATGAGTGCTCCAAGATGAAAATCTGCATAACCTAGCTACAAATTTGAAAGTATGGATGAAGATTGCTAAATATTTGAGCATAGTAAGTTTACTCAAATTGTGGATGCTAAAATGAGGAGATTAGCCTCTTATTTATAGAATTTCAAGTTGAAAGAATGCCAAAAATAGAGCACTGTGGGACAATCTTTCATTCAATGGCAAGGTGCCACTTGTCCAAGTGTGAATGGATGGAGGATGTGCAAGTTTTGAAGAATGTGTCAATAAATGCATATATTTGAATTTTGAAATTGTTGAAATGACATGTAAGAGGGAAAGAAGGTGCATTGAAGCCACTAGGCTCAAGGAAAAAGGAATTTGTAGGTGGATTAAATGCCTTGTTGGAAGGACAAAGTCCACTTGGATTTTGAATTCAAATTTGAGGAATATTCCTTAAAAGATGCCTTGTTGAAGAAAATAGAGATTTAATAAATCAAATAACTATATTTTCATGTGTGGCAAAAGATGGAGGATGGGACATGAGAAGAGATTAAATTAATCAAAGTTAATTAATTTAATGAAGGGAAAATGATGTGACCTATTTGACTTAAATTTGTAGATTTATTTAAATCAAATATGAGAAGAATATGATAAAGGATTAATTAAATAAGGACTTTTGATTTATTTAATTAAAATAGATGATGTTAGATTAAACTAAATAAGGTTTTAATTTATTTAATTTAATAGATAAAATTTAGAGATTTAATCAAATAAAATTAATTATTTAATTAAATAGGGATAATTAGATCAGACTGGTTAAATTAATTATCGAGAGAGGATGACTTAATTAGATAACTAATTTATTTAATTAAGAGAGGAATATTAATGAATTTAATCAAATAAAGGCATTTGATTAAATGGTTAGACCGAAGGATGATTCAGGATGAAGCGATGTTAGTGGTCAGGATCAGATGTCCAATGTCAATCAGTACATTTTACATGTCTACAGATAGCAAGAAGAGAAAAGTAAATTTCGGTGAGAGTTAAAGGGAATTAAAGATTTTACTACCGATGTGAAATTTTTTCTTGCAAAGTGAAATATTTTCACCATGGAGATTAAGACTAGCAATGGCACCTTGGTGCGCAATAGGTATGCCGAAGAGTTGTGGAAGGTTAGTTAGGGAGAGTTTTTGGTCTATTTTTTTGCAAATCATATCCTTCTATTTAGAATGTGGACAGGAAAATTTAGAATATCAGCATCATGACTGCTTTCTAAATCTGTAGGATGATTTTTCTATATTCAACTACACGTTACTTTCCTTTGTTATAAAAATTCAAAAATTCACATTATAAATCTTATTGTTAAAAAATATAGAATGATTGAGAGGAGAGGCATTGCTGGAGTCAATTTTGTGATGTCATGAGCTAGAATAGATGGTATGGGAAGTTAAAAGATACAGATGAGTGAGATAAGGATGCCCAATAGTAGGTTGTGGGCATGGTTGGTCATGTATTGTACTACTGAACAAGTTGCTTGCACTTATGATGTTGCTTTTTTTGCTTGTGCAACCCTTAAATAATGTTAGAAGTAATGTTGAATAGGTATCTTGTAAGCTTCAATGACAACATGCTGCCAGCTAATATTTAGGACAATTTCCTTCATGGGCTAAAGTAAAAGACCTGAAAATGACTTCATTGGAGTATATTTGTACAACTTATGGATGTAAGAGTTTATTGTAGAGTTTTTGTATTCTATAGGCTTTTTTAATTAAATTAAAATGAGATTGAGGCTGGAATTGTTCAGTTTTAAGAGTACTCTATAGTTATTGTTCAGGCTACCATACAAATGCATTAATTTAATGTAAATACTAGTGTTTGCTATAATAATGTAATTACATTAGACAGTCTTATAAATTGACCATCACAATGAGTGATTCTAAAAATGGCAAGTTTTTTCAATTTTGCATTGACAAATGACATACAATAAGAAATTTATGTGAATTGGTTTGTATGCAGAAGCCTCATACCCTTCCTCATTAAACAGTTCGTACAGATTTTGGGATTCTCTGGCAAGGGGCAATTCTACCTCTAGAATTGCAAGTTTTTCATGCATCTCAAGAGGCATAGTGTGACCACTCAGCCCTATGACCAATATGTAGCTCTTCTCCCTTGTGTATCCTACTCTCTCAATAATGACCAGAACCAAAAACAATAAGATTAACCATTCACAAAATTTTCCACAAGATAAATAAACTGTGCAAAAATCAAAGATTATCATCCAAAAATTCACACAAATAGTCAACTAATTGCCCACATAAAACATCCACTCAACCCAAAAAAACTCCCCCATCGCTGCTTATTTGTAAGAAACAATCAATAAATTGCGTGAAAATGAAAATTCCATGACTCAAAAGAGATGTCAACAGTTTTTGAATCAAGCTTTTAGAAAATAAATTGTTAGAAGATTTTGAAACATTTAATTCAATTGTATTCCTAAGGAAGGAACCCAAAGGAGACTTGAAACATTGGAAGAAAAATTAAAATAGAGTTACACCATTTCACCCAAAAAAAACATAGTTTCCAAATCATGCTCAGCTTATCAAAGACCCATCCACAACAACAAAAAATCAGTTGAAAACACATGACCATAAGATAGAGCTACAACTGCAAGCAACCATATAAGCAACACCCACAAAATAAAACACAAAAAGAAATTCCAAAAAGAATTAGCAAATACAAAATAAAAATGTTAATTGAAGCTAGGAATGTAAGAAAGCTCTTCTCATATCAACGATTATGTTGGTTTCAGAACATAAATGCATAACTTGGGTTTTGCCATATCTGTGCAAGATTACTTAATAGGATAAGTGCAACATACCTTTAATATAACATTAATGACACAACAAATGATCTTGGATGACAAATTGTACAGGGGAATTTGAAGATCGACACCCTAGTTTGTCGATGCTTCAACTTGGCAACAATTTCAATCACCTACCGAGATGCCAAACCTAGTGTGCACTAAAAAAAACTAAATACACCCCTATCCATACATACATGTTCCATATGACCTGAGGAAAGTAGTAAACCCTTTCGCCAACACGACATACAGTCACAAGAGGACCAGCACAGGCATGCCACAACTCCTCATAAATCCCCCCATAATCACTCCCTACACCAAATCCAAGTCCAACCCATCAAAGAAACAAGCAGATCAGTTATATGCCAAAATGGGTACTTTCTGGGGTCATCAAAAAATGCAAAAGAGGGAAAAGAAGCTCAAATGAACTAAACCCAATCTTGTCAGAATATTCTTGAATCAAATGGAAATTTTATAGGATGTTCATTCTAGAAGCTCTAAAAGAAAATACAACTAAAATTCAATCTTATTCAATGACTGGCATTATTTTGTTATTTCTTAGCTTCTTAAGAACACCTCATTTTGTTTGCTTCATCTTTTATAATATGATGCTTAAGGAACTAAATTTGTAACAAATCATTTATTTGAGGGAATTTTCCTCTTTGAAAATTTTTTTGGGTTATAACAATTTCTACAAGAAGCTAAATTCTAAAAAAATAGATGAAACACTAAAAGCACTCGACGTGGTAGCTATGTAGCTATCAATCACAACATTTTGTATCTAGTTATAGTAAATGCTATTCAATTGAGGACTACTAGAGAAAACTTAAAAGAAAACAATTAGGTTTAGAACAATTAAAATTCTCCATCCCAAGTCAAGTAAAGGCAGGTTCATATAGAAAAATCATAAAACTTCCAAGAGAGAACACATGAATTCAAACGTCAACTTTCAACTTTCTGAAAGGCATTAAATGCAATATTTATTAAAAGAATGTGTAATACTATAGAGTTCATTGACATATTTCTTCCATTTCCCTTCTTCCTATGATTGACACAAATTTGTAATAAAAGAGTCTTGGATGCTATGAAGCACAAGCCCTTTATGCTTTCCTGCTTCATCACTTGTTGAATCTTCTTCTAGGAAGATGATAACATATGAAACAATTGGAAAAGCATGATGCTATTGGGCCCCAAGTATCATCTATGTGTTCCCCAAAAAAATTTATTGCCAAATGAATACTTGACATAGGGTTACAATAATGTCAATTCAGAACCACTGGGCTCAATATACTTTTGACAGAGAAAATAGTCCCTAGGATAGCAAACACGGTGCCAAAGAAGATGATTAGAACATCTGCAAGTAATTGAATCTTAGGGAAATACCTCCTACAAGAAATCATGTGACAGATAGCAAGAAATACAAAACCAAGAGCACAACAAACACTACTACCCACCAGAGACAGAAAATCTACAAAATTAGGTACCAACATGAAAACTAATGTAGTAAAGAGCACAGATAGAGACCTTAAGAGAAGTGAATACTCACCTTTATTGAATCTTCTCTCCATGACCTCGTGTACAGGATTCATCATCAAAGGAAATGTAAAGAACAAATTAATACACAAAGCCAATTGCACCAGATCAGTCATCAAGTTCTTACCCAAATTCAGTTTAATGATGTCTCTTGTCTCTGTTCCAAATGCAAAGTATCCCAACACGCCAAAACATCCATCAGTAATTGAGATAAGAAGAATTGTCAAACCCAAGATTCTACCAAATTTATGTTTCTTATCTGCCACTATCTCAAGGGACAACACCATGCCAATTCCTTTAAAGGAATAGATAGCCACCTCGATGTCATTAGGAATGACGCTTAAACTTGTAAAATCCTGCAAATGAGGGCTATTATTCAAATAGGTCACAAATTTGTCCACCGTCACAACTACCATTGCTATAATGTCCACCACATTGGCAAAAATACTTAAAGGGGCCAAGTGGGTGAGGGTTCAAACCCTACTAGCTTCATTAGACGAAAAATTAGCCATGGGGCTCCTGAAATTGTTCTCTTTGTAACTTGACATTCTTCTTCCAAGTCTGTTTTTCTTTTTTGCTTTCTTTTTTCACTGTAATTGATTACCTGACAGAAAAAACTGGAAACCAAGCAAGCCCAACAATGCCACACAACTCTATTCTCTATAAAAAAATCCCCATATATCAATCTACACATGTTGAAAAACTCTATTCTCTATAAAACTACCCCATGAACCAAAACCAATCTTCCTATAGTTGTTGCTTCAATCTACTCACACTAAACGAAATATGAAAATATGGGGGTTTTAGGGCTTACATAACAAGCCAACTGCACAACAAGACTTATTGAAGAGATAAATAGCAACGGGAAAAGCAACAAAAAGAGGTGGAAAATGTTGAACAATTGAGGTGCATTCAACCTTCTTGCATGCCCTAAGAACAACTTTGCATCGTTGATAGGAAAAATGAGCTTCTCAAGCTCAAATAGGGACATGCCTTTGGCATAAAAATACCCAAATTGTTGAGTGGATAAATTTTCTTACTCAAGTGATATATTTATCGGGTGGACTATGTGGCAAAAGATTTATCGAAGAGATAAATATTCTGAAGCCATAAAAAAAAATTTATTAGTATGTGGAGAAAGTTTTACAGAGAATTTATTTTGGGGAATATGATTTTACAACCAGTATTCGTGAAATAGTTTACTAAAAGAGTGAAAAAATTTCATCAAGAGATTCAAATGTGAAATTTTTGAAGAAATATAAAAGGTGAAGACTTATTAAATAAAAAGTGCAAACATGGAATGCTTTTCTCTACAAAGTAAAATAGTTTCACTAAGATGGGAAACATTTTCACCTAAGGAGTTATAAAATGGGTGATTATTTTTACCTGAGGAATATGGTGAGAATGCATACGGGAAAATGTAAAGTGAAATATTCTCATCAAGGGACTTAATTGGAGGTTGTGAAGTGAGTAGTTGTTTTTCTTAAAATGATATTTTTATCAAATGGGGTGAAAACACAATCACCGACCAAGGAAGGATTATGATAATTATTTTTCACTAGAATGCAAAGATCAAGAAGTTAAAGTTAATTATTTCATTTTCCAAAGACAATTAATTAAATGAAGAGTTGCACCAAATGGATGGACGTGTGAAGGATCCTAAAAATGCAATGTATATATGTAAAATGAAATTGTGTAATCAAAGGTAGTAGAAGTAGGAAATTATCAGTAGTTAGATAGGTTGATCAGTTTCTTCAACATAATATTATGGTGTGTATTGTAAAATATTTTGAAGTAATATAATGGACAAGAAAGCTTAATTTAGTGATCAAATTTTGGTGTTAATTGTTTGTTGATAGTATACAATTATTTGGTTGTCTCTAGTTCGGTGCTTTCTTATTATTTAAATTGATGTGTCAAAGCTCAATTTATCGAAACACTTTTGTTGTTCTTGTGTGGTTTAATTAATTGGTTTCTTCCAAAGAATTAAATATCCTTTTAATAGATCACAATAATATGGTAGTATCATTTGGATCGATAAGAAGAGCCATATAATCAAAAAATTATCATACTGTCTCCAGTTTGATTCTATCTTGTTATTCAAATCAGAAGTATATATGATTTGTTAGGGCACACTTCCTGCTTTTGTGTGATTCAGTTAACTAGTTCCTTCAAAAGGATTAAAACTTCCTATTAATTAATCACAGTAACCTGAAGAGAATCATTTGGATCAATAAGAAGATTCTGGTAATTACATTCTTGCACGTTTATGCCAATCATAAACAATCACAAGTGCCAAACAATTCAAATTGTAGCTAGTAAGTAAGTCACATATCATTAACCTCTTGACTCTATTAGCCCAATAGAAGTAGGCATTGATCATACTCATTCCATTTCAAAATTTCATAAAACCTTATTCACACATTCACATTTCAAATTTTAGCACTAGGAGTAGGAGTAGCTATTAAGTTTCCATCTATTCCACATTTCATGCCACTGTGGATGGATCCCTAAATTCAACTAAATCACACAACTCTTAAATATGCATTAGTCATCAATGTTCACCTGCCTAGGTTTAGTAGAGCCTGAAGTGCAGGGAGTCATCAAAGGTTTACTCCGTTCGTTAGCCCAAAAATGTTGTAAGTCTGACCATAGAGCTTGGCATCCTCTTAGGATTTACAACCTGCATTTTTGAGACCTAACAAATCCTCTCAATGATAAGTCATCTGATAGATATTTCTCACCTTGTTTTCATATGCATTATGTTTCATGCTTTCTTTTCTCATGGAATGAACCTTGAGCTCTAGATGTTAGTTTTGGAGGGATTATTTGAAAATTACTTAGCATGAGTTGTTTTTCCTTTGTCTTCTCATAAGAATGAGTATTGAGCTATGGATGTTAGTTCAAGAGGACATATTTGAGGAGTGTAAGGGATGGTTTTGGGATTATTCTTTTTGTTTTGGGATAGATTATTTAGTTTGATCTTCATTTGATTTGAGAGACTTACATATTGGTCTATGATTGGATGATGATAATTATTTTCTCTTTGAGGTTTTATATAGGAGATCATACTTATCATATCTTAGACTCTTATAGGTGATTGTAGAAAAATATGCTATATGTTTTGATTTATATTTTATATCTTTGGTCTTGTGTTTCTTCTTGGATGTTTGCATTCACATGAATGGGACTTGAGGTTTGTGTGCAACTATTGTGATCACTATGTTTGTGGTTATGTATTGTTATTGTACATTATTTTTTATTAAGAATATGGAGGCTCTTAATATCTTTCATTTATTGAGTGTGTAGAACTTGGGAGAGCTATTGAGGCTAATAGTGAGATTTATTTTACAATTTTTTGTTTACAAATTTACATATCATTGTGAATGGTCCTTGGTACTGCATGATATTGATTTCACCATCTATGTGAGTGTTATTAGTGGATCTTTGGATGCCTTGATCATTTTTCAGATTTGATATTACCCATACAATAGGAGTTCTAGAATAGTGGACCTGTGATTGTGGATTGGATGCCCAATATGTTGATGGCATGAGGTTTACCTATTATGATGAGTATACCTTGGTTTTATGTATTGTTAGTTGGATGTGTTAGCAAATTGTTGTGGTTTTTATTCTAGCTATGGTGATTTTTTGGTAGCTACTTAGGAATATATGGTTACCATTATAGTAGTTTTTGTGTTTGGATATTGACTTGATGTAGGATTTATACTTCTATGTGATATTTAGTGTGGAATATCCTTGGATTGGATCTTATCTTTTATGCATTAGCTTGATGGAGGATGAGAGAGTTCTTATTTCAAATGGTGTTCACCTTAGTAATTTTTTTAGGTATCTTGATTACATGGAGTACTTGGATGTTTTGACAATACATGTTTGTTATAGAGATTATTCTCTTGATATTTGAGTTTACCTTTGACCCCTTGTGAAAAATATATACAAGTGGGATAGTTTTAGGAAAGTGTGGGTTGTTCACCTTGCATAATGTTATAATGTAAAATTAATATTACTTGTGGTGCACCTAGGTTATTTAAGTATGTGTACATCATATGGATTAGACATTCTTGAGGGAACTTTATATATTGTATATAACATTAAGATAAATATTTAATGTGGGTTTGTGCATTGGAAAAATATTTAGTATTAAAAAACTTAGTACCAAAAATTAAACAAAAGGGAAATGGTTTTGTAAATTCATGGAATTACTCATGATTTATATAATACCACTTGGTGGCTTTGTGCAAGATTATTTCTATAAAAGCAATTATGAGTAGTTGTTGAGGTTGGATAGTTGACTATCATAGCCTTTGGATTGTTGGCTAAGGTGGATTCAAATCTTTTGTAGGTTGCATATGTGATGATAGGAAACATGGATTAGGATGTGTGGTTACATGGTTCTCATATTCTTGTCCACATGGAGTGCAAGTAAGGATCTTAGTGTTTCAAAAGCATCCAAGGAGACTCTACAAGTGTATTGTAACTATGTTCATGAGATAAGTACAATTTGTGTGGATGCTTTTGGAGGTTGAGGTTTTCCTTTAGGAGGGTTTTTCAACGGTATATCTTGCATCATCTTGATGGTATGTTTGCCGATTATTTTGAATTTTGGATTATGAATACTTGTTTGCATATTTTTCTCTCATGGGATTATGTTAAAATAATTCATTATGGCTACAAATTGATTTTCAATTTACATGTCATATCTACATCAAGTCAAGTCTACAACACACTTACATTAAATTATTACTACCAGTACAATTTTCTAAAATTTAACTAAAAAAATATTATTAATGAATTTATCGTGGGGGTACCTACCCCTTGCCATGGTCCTACTGTGATAAGAACAAGAGGCCACTCAAGTCCCACCTATTGTCTATGGGCTAAGCATTGTGGGTACCACCCCTTGTCCATGACCTCTACCATTGCATGAATGATGACGCCTTGGGCCCCACCCCTTACATAGAGTTGACAAGAGGGTTCAAACTCCTATGTCAATTTTTTTTAACAATTATTTTAAATTAATGGTAAAAAATTCTAAAAACTCATGGCCATCAATATAATCCTTTTTTGCAATTATTGTTACTACCTAAATTTTAGTAGAGATTTTAATTTGGAAAAGGTGTTTTTTTTACTAGAAAAAGACACATTTAACAAGCCTCCAAATTTAGAGGTAATTTTATCCAAATTGGTAGTGACAACATGATGATGTTAGCAATACAATTGGATTTTATGCCTTCTTCATGTTCAAAAGTTTTAGTTTTGTGCTCAGACTTTGAAAGATTCATTGTTGCTCATATGTATTCTTTTTTCAAAGCATTTTTTAAAATCAAGGTAGAATTATATGCTCTTCATGATGGTCTAGGAGATTTTTGGTTTGGACTTCTAACCTTATTAGAATTTCAATTTTATTAGTGATCTTGTTATGCAATTCTTATTTGGGGAACTTTGAAGGGCCTACATTTTGTATATGGACTCCTTTTTTGGTGCATTTTTTTAAAAATACATATTTTTATGTGTACTTTGTAATGGTTCCTACTATTCTCTCTCATCTTCTAACAACATTATATTTTAAGCATGTGGTCATTTCTAGAAATGTAAGCATCTATTGAATGCACCTTTTGATTTATAAATAAATTGAGATAAAATTCCATGTATTGTACTTATATTTTAGGGATCTTACACATCATGTTTTATCATTGCTCACGCTACTTTATAAAGAGTCGTTGCATATTTATTATGTGTGCCTTGTTAATTACATTTGTAACCTTATCTACCTCCAATGTGTCATTTTTTTGCACATCCTCTATAGCAACGTCCATGAGAGTGACCTTGTTCTAGTTGTAGGTACTATCTTGTGCATATTTTAATGATGCTTCTTCACCTTTTTGCACTACACTATGGCATAATTTCAATGGAACTATCATACCTCTCCCTTGTCAAAATTATGGAGGTAATCATATTGTTGGTACTAATGCTTCCTTACTTTCATTTTGAAGTGAGTTAAGTATCTAGTTTTCATTCCTATATACTAGGCATATGTAGTGACTAGTTATCCATGTATTTTGATGATATGGAACACATATCATATAGACACACTTGCATTCCTACTTATAGATGTAGCCTTCCATCTTTAGTTGACCAATATTCTTGAGTTTAGTTCCATCTATAATTTTAACTATTATATTGTTATCTCATTTTCCATTTGTGTATTGTTTGAGTATTGTCATTAGGGTTACTCATGCAAAATTGTGTCTATATATCCTAATATTTATCCTAATTCTAGAGGAGGGTATTCAATTTCAACTTTATAGAAATTCTTTTCAATGGTTGTTTGCATATTCTTCATGCTTCAGTGGTGTTCTTCATGTTCCTACTCTTTTTGGGATAGCTTTTGGAGGCTTCTTAGTCCTTCTCATGTTTTCCCTTGTATGGAGGGGACATATATTGTATCTTGGTGATGGAAGTTGTTCTTGAGGGACCATGTTGAGTCATTTACTTTTCAATTTTTTTCATGGTTTTTTCTCTCTTTTTTAGGAATTTTTATTATGGATTTTCTCCTTTTCTCCCTTTGTGAGAGATGTTTTATACATGGGTACCTCATCAAGCCTTATTTTTGAGACCCATCTTTTCATACTTTATCATTATATGTAAGTTGCACTAAGGGGGTGTTGGTGTGAACAAAGTATACTATCCAACTAGTTTCACTTTAGAGCCTATTCACACCTACTTACTTAAGCTTACTTAGGTCATTTACTTTATGTCTCATCATAGGATCAAGACGTGTCATGAACTTAGTTTATCCTAGGATTTTACCCTTGCCTTTATAGAAAGGTTATCTTGCATTGTATCATTGTGTATTCATTATTTTTTAAAAATATAATAATTATTTTATTATATCTCTCTCATGGAGGGTTTTGTTCTTGCTAGTTAGATTGTTGCACCTACCAATTCTTCCATTACTCTAGTAGTGGGATCCCCTCAACTGGAATTGAAAATCTTAGCAACTTCTTACAAACCAATTTAATATGTTCCTATCTAATAAGCAATTCATCCTTTAAATAATTGTACCCCCAAGCTATCCAATTCACTATTATTGTATTGTCATGCTTGCCTCTGGAAAGATTGGAGATGGTTTAATTATTGCAACATCCAATTCCTCCATGCTTAAAAGGATTTATAGTCACCTCCTCCCAACTATCTCCCTTTCACCTTACCACAATGCTTTAAGTGGAATTGCAAGTTTTTTCATTCAAGATGGAATAAACTTAGCTTCCAATATGGAAAACCAAAGCAAAATCCCAATCCCAACTTATGCCATGGAAGATCTTGCATGTCAAACTCCCACTAGCAATCATCTCAAATTCAATCACCCCCTTTATCTTGTTCCTTTTGTGATAAATTAGAATCTATTAGACATGATTTTTAGTTTTGTCTACATGCTCTCAACTTGTGCCTTAAAATCTTTACCTTGCACAATACCCCATTCCACACATGTAGACATGTTATCATCAAGTTCATTTGGAAGTTGGACTACATAGTTATCTTCTCTAGTATATTTGTTGGAAAAATATTGTCATTGATGTCAAAGGTGTCTTGGTGATAGTGGTGGCCCCAAATAAAATTAGCATTGATCACCCCCTTTGGAGTGTTGAAGACAATTAAATAAAAATAAAAATTAATTAATTTTATTATTATTTTTATAGGGTTCCCAAATTGGCTGACCCCCTAGTGTGGTGTGCCCTCCTTTGGGAAAGAAATTAAAAATAAATAAATATTATTTATGCTAAGAGGGCTGACCTTTTTGGAGGAGTCACCTCCTTTGGGAAAAGAGGCCTTTTGAGAGATATAAATAAGAGGTTGTAAGAGGGTTTACAATCAATCAAACCAAGGAGCATAATTAATATGGAGAGTAGAAATAAAAGATATTTGAGTAGATTATGAGACATATATGAGTAGATTACAGTAGCATTTTTGTTAAAAAAATGAGATATAAAGATGAGACGATGGCATTTCTATGAGAAAAAAGATTGAAGACTATGTTGTAGATCTATGAGTGACTATATTGTAGTTTTGTGAAGCAATTGTTGAGGGTGGATCTACGAGGAAGTTGCAAACATACTATCATATCATTCTTATGGAGGTTGGAGCCTTATATTAGAAGAGATTGACATTTGTTGTTCGATTGGTTCTCAGTTGTGGGGATTGGAGTCTCTAGTGGGTTGGTGCCTAAGAATTTTTTAAGGATTTTAATACAAGCAATATTTTAGTGTGGTTTCCTCCTGTAAATTTTTCCACATAAAATTGTGTGTCTCTTATGTGTGTGCTTAATTACTGGATCTTGCATGTATGATTGATATGGATGATTAAGGATTGAAGTAACATTGTTATGATTGATTAAGTTGAAAATAATTAAAGTTTTGATCTACATTGATTCACCCCCCTCTTAGTATAAGAGTGTGTTTCATCAATTGGTATCAGAGTGGGTTCCTTTGAAGTTATCCTAACCACTTGAAGGTAGATTTTGGAAGCACACATGACCGAAGGATACGAATTTTCCTCAAATAGGGCACCATTATTTGATGGATCGAATTATGTTTTCAGGAGCATAAGGATGGAGACTTGAATTCCCTAGGATATGATATTTGGAGATTCGTTGAAGTTGGTTATACTCTGTCTACAACCCCAATAACAGATCAAGCTAAAAAGAAGGCGAGCGAGAGCAATGCCAAAGCAAAAAATACAATTGTGTGTGGATTATCCGAAATGAAGTTTGTGAAGGTTATGCACTAAAAATTGGCTAAGAATATGTGCAACAAGTTAAAAATATATATATGGAGACAACAAGGTGAATAAGGCCAAACTTCAAACTCACAAGAGACAATTTGAGAGTTTGAAGATGAAGGATGAATAAAATATTGATGCCTATCTACTTTGTGTGGATGAAATCGTCAACACAATCCGTGGTCTTGGAGAGGAGGTTGATGATGCAATAATTGTGCAAAATATCATGAGATTTCTCCCCATGAGATTCGATGCAAAAGTTCTTGCCATCGAGGAGATGAAAGATATAGACACTTTGAAGATGGATGAGTTGCATGAAATCCTCACAGCATATAAAATGAGGATGGAGGAGAAGCCATCAAAATGAGAATCCATCTTCATAGAATCCAAGAAGATGAAAAAAAAGGATATATATCAAGTGAAAGTTCAATTGAAGCACATTTTGTAAGGAAGCACAAGAAAGGATCTGACAAACATAAAGGTAAGTCTACTCTTAAATGTTTTGATTGTGGTAGATTAGGTCATTTTGCTTCTAAATTTCCATAAGGCCAGAGTGAAAATAGTGAAGAAGAAGAAGAATATTTACAGAAAGAAATGAAGGAAATATCATCATAACAAGAAAATAGTGCACAAGGGAAGCAAAAAGAACTTTTGAAGGCATAAAAAGAGTCTCTAAATTCAAGATACAAGTAGCTCATCTAAAGAATGTGGTGGAAGCTTCTCTGATAGAAATAGCGAGGAGATACTCTTTATGATAATGGAGGTAAAGGAGGATGAAGACAAAAGAAAATAAGAAAGAGATTTGAAATAAGAACATACAAAAGATGATGAAGAAGAGGATCTTGAGAAAAAACTCTAATTTTCCTATAATAATATTGAGAAACTCAAGAAAAGGAATTCAAGACTAAAGTCGCAACTTCAAGAGGATGTGTATACACCTAAAATCGGTCAAGACAATTAATTAATTAAATACTAGTTATTTAATTAATGACCCCTTTTATTTCATCCACTTATAAATAAATTCTCAATTTATTTATATAGTTCACACTTTTCTAAATTCTTCATCTTAAACCACATTCTTCTAAATTTAATTAAATAAACAAATGTCAATAGTTTGTTTAATTAAATATCCTCTCACTAAGTTTGAATAATTCCAAATTCAAATTTAGTCACATGTCTACAACACTTTTTGGCCACATCATCAAGTGTCACATGTATTTAAATATGACTAATATTTAAATTGCATTATTCTCAACCAATTCTATAACAAACTTTTGACACTTGGCTTTCTCACACATTTTATTCTCTCATACATTTGGCATGTTTCCTTGGTCAAGGGAACATCCCCCATGATTCTTTCATCTCCATCGTTCATCTCTCATGCTAAAATTTTGATCGTTGGTTGTTGCCACATCACAAGATGCTTTGGAAATCCTATAAATACAACCTCTTGCTACAAAATTTTACATCCCATCTTTGAGTAAACTTATTATGCAGAAATAACATTGGAGCATTTGGAGCATTTAAAGTTTGAGTTTAGAGCATTTAGCATTTATCATTTGAGTATTGTAGTATCATGTTAATTTAGAATCATGTCTTAGTTTATAGTTGCATTTTAGTTATCATATTAGCTCTCATGCAAAATTTGCATCATATAATCTAGCATCATTATCCATTGTCAATATCACTATTATCATTTGCATCATGCAATACCATGTAGGAACTTAGATTATTGCATTCAATAGCATATTGTTTCTTAGTTTGTCATCCAAACCAGTCATAGTGCACATACAAAATCTAAGAGCACTAATGATTTAAAGGATCCTTAAGAATAGAGAACAATGGAACATTTTTAGAGATTTGTTTTGTTGCAATTAGACTAGTTTTATGATTCAAATCTTTAATGTAATACGTCTCATTGATGTTTGTGTGTTTTATTATTGATTTGCTAACTCTCACAATTTCACACACACAGGTAGCATAACTAAGGTGAAATCATCTCAGAGTCTTGAAGAATCAGAAAGGATGATCATGGATTTGAAGGTTCAAATTTAGGAAGCTAAACAAATTGAAGAAGTGGTAAGAGATCAACTAAAGGTAAAGGTATTGGAATGTCAGAATTTGGATATTGAGGTTGTTTTCTTAAGGAAGGAGTTGGAAAAATTGAATAATAAATTAAATCAAAGCATGAAATTTGAGAAGAGATCTAAAATTTTGGAAGATATTGTAAATTCCCAAAGTTTTCTTTTTATTAATGCAGGTCTTAGTTTTGAAGAAAAATAAAAGATAATCAAAGAAGGTTCAAGCTCTAAGGCTACATAGTTATTGAAAAAAGATAAATGAGGAAAAGTCCAAAAGTTATGAAAATGTGCTCAAAGGCTCCATCAATGGTGATAGTTTAAAGAAGAGAGAGTTATATTACTTAGAAAACAACATTCCTCACAAAGGTGACAATGAAGGTTTCAGGAGACCATTCCCTCAAAGGCAAGTGCAAAAGAATAGGTTTCAACATTCATTTTATGGCTATTATTTCTTTTGCAATAAGTTTGGTCATAGGGCAATAGATTGTAGAGATTGTGCAAGGAGGGATTTCAGTTTCCTAAATAGAAACTATAATCCATTTGCTCCTCTTATGCCCTACAACATCATGTGCTACAAGTAAAATAATTTTGGCGATACAACATGTTCCTATAGAAGTGACTTTGTTGAACCTCCTAAACAAAACAAGAAAGAGGATGTTCTTGACAATCCAAAAGAGGAATCTACAAAATTTTGGAAGGAGCTTGAAATGAAGGACAAATCCATGCTAGTGCAAGCAAAACTCCATGTGAAAAATGAAGAAAATCAGTGGTACATTGATAGTGGTTTCTCAAGACACGTGGTAGGGGATAAAATAAAGTTCCTCACTTTGAAGGAAAAAATGGAGGCACTCTAAAGTTTGGAGAAAATGCTATAACAAGGATCATAGGAAAAGGAACTCTTAGTTTTGATAATGGAAAGACATACTGAAAATACATTGATGTCAAAGGGGGAGCATGTTACTTAGGGAGAGCATTTCAGTCAAGGGGCGAAGTATGATCCCATTGCATTTCAAGATTATTTCTTTGTTGGAATGTCATCAATGATAAAGGGGGAGAAGGGGGAGCATGCCAATTTGTGGAGCTCTCTAGTAGCAAATGGAAGGTTCTAGGTTTGATCCATAGCTAGTCCATATGAGTTGTTGCTCAACAAGTACTATCAGAACCAAGCTAGAAGCCCCAAGCACCAACATTGTGGCTTAAGGGGGGGTGTTGGAAATAAGTCACACCTAGACCAATTATGTGCTAGCCAAAGAATGGCCAATAGCTCAGTTGGTGCATTCCAACAACAAATGGAAGGTCCTAGGTTCAATTCCTATCTAGTCCATATGAGTTGTAGCTACTCTCCTTCCCACCCAATTTGAAAACTAGTTGGTTTGTGCACAACCATTATGTACAACTCCAAAATGTTGAAAGGTTGCTAACTCCAAATAAGATTCTTCAAAATGCTATACTATATTGGAAAATTATTGTGCAATAATCTTTTTATCCCCTTTATCTCGTGATAATAATTGTAGGGCTCTTGCTAGTTCAAGTCTAGTAGTTGATCATTTTGTGTGCAATAATCCTTCTTTATCTAGATAATGTGGAAGAATGTATATGCAAGTATGAAACCAATGGTGTTCAAAGGCAAACATCAAACAAGATTGAAAGTGTTATTGTTTTTCTAATATCAAGAATAATGTAAAGGGGGAAGATGAAAGGGTCAAGGAGAATAGTCCAAGTAAATGAGGGAAGCACATGTTTCCAAGTTGTACTCTCATTTAATGACCTCCCAATTTGGTATCATTCTTTTATGCATTGCTCTACCATGTTATATTTGGTTTTGTTATAGTTTTGATAGCATGTTTGTGAATACTCTAGCAACAATTGTAATTGACACTACTTAATTTGTTCCAAAATATTTTCTTAGGTTCTAATGTGTAGCTATTGTTGCAACTATTATTCAACTTTATATTATTATTATTTGTAAACTTTGTTGTGTAACTATTTTTATAACTTTGTAGCTAATTACTCCAATAAAAAATGATGGATGCTAAGAACTTAATGTTGGAGAATGCTAAGATCAAGAGCATGAAACAAACTTCCACAAGTGAACAAAATGAGCATAATAGTATGCCTACCAATATACAATGAAGATTGTGTAAATACAATGATCAATCCTTGCTTATATAGGCAACGATGAGGAGGTGAGAAGGTAGGAGTCAAACTCTGATTACCCCTTCGAGTATGAAGCAAGTGTAGATTATATGGACAAGTGTTGGGACACTTAGTGATGTTGGAAGAGATTGTTGGAAGCTTGTGTTGTCATTGATGTCAACAAAGTATTATTGCATTGACGCCAACTCTTGAGAAAGTAAGTGTGTTGGTATGTTGTTGGTGTTGATGATGTGTTTGGAGTTGTTGGTGTTGATGTCAACATAATATATGCTGGTGTTTTCATTGATGTCTTACTTTAGTATAGTTGCAAAATCTTGTTGGATGTGTTATTGGATATGTTGTAGAGTACTGCAAATGTTTGTGAAGGTGTTGCATATGTTGAGATGGTGTTTGTGGTGCTTGGTTTCCAAGTGATTTTGAGAAAAAATGAATAAAAGAAACAATGTGATAGAGAAGTGTTCTGTGTGATAGAGTGGTGTTTTGGTTTTTGCTTTGCAAGCTTCTTCTATATTGAATATTTGCTTGTGTGGTTTGGATATGTTGATAAGAGGTGTTATATCTAGAGTTTCATGTTCTAGATCATTTTGTGGAAGAAGTTGTGTTCACCAGTGTGTGAACTGTGAAGGAATGTTGTCTGGGAGAAATGGTTTTGCTCCACATTTCTCCGTGTTGTGGTTTCTGGTCTTATAGATCTAGGAGTGTGCTTATATTGCTCATATCTATCTTTAGTCTGAGTTGTTTGTGTTTTGGTGCTCCACAAGGTTGGATTCATTTGTTACAGTGTATGAAAGGTTAACTAGTTGTACATAATGAATACATTTTCAAGTGAATGTTGTTGCAAAGGATTTGTTGGAATTCAAGGTGTTTGCAAAATATTCTTGATTGTGTTTAAGTGTTGTGTGTGGTTTGTGAGTCATATTTGATTAAAGGAAGCATGTACTTAAATGTTCAATGGTGTTAACACAGGTTCGATCGACCTTGGGTGTTTACACTAATTACTGATATGCTTTGGTGTTTGTGGAAGTGTGGCATGGCGTGTATGTGTAGATTTGGGTCCAAGTTAAGGTGTGACATGGTCTACCTTCATTCCTCTCCACTACGGGAATGTTCTTGGTGCCAACCTAATTTGAATTTATATATTTGACTTGTGCATATATTTGGTTGTAGCCAACTTGAAGATGTTTTTCAAGTTGTGGATGGTATATATGTGTGATAAATTGATGGAGGATTTGTGTAAGAGTGTGTAAGTGTGAAATACAGTGCAAGCTTTAACGATCAAGACTATTGAAAGCATGAGTAGAAGGTGTCTACATTCTTCAATGAGGGTGCATATGATTTGGTGATGCAGTGGTGGATCTTTTTTGTTGCTTTGAGATGGATTTCTCATTGTAACAATCTTCTATCTTCTTCTTTCTAATCTGGTAGTGAGTCTTTGACAACAATGCCTTCTTTCTTTTGGGTAGTGAGCCCTCCAACAGTGAGCCTATTGTATTTGGTGTTTTAATTACTTTATATTGTGAGCTAATCCTCACTGTGGTTTTTCCCTTCTTGGGTTTTCCATGTAAATCTAGTGTTCTATTATGTATGGTGTTGATGTTTTTTTGTTTTTGTTATTTACTTTAATGCTAAAATAGTTTAATAGATTAAAGGCTAATAAGGATTTGAATGTTAATGAGGGTTTTGATGTTTTAATGTACAACTGATTCACTCCCCCCTCTTGGTTGTCTTGTGCATTCAAAAGGTGAGTGTACATGAGGTGAGACAAAATTCTAGATAACCTCTAAGTGAGCTTAAGTGTAATGCGAATAGGACTCTACTAAGTAGGCTGAAAACTAACTATTTTGATAATACCTATTTTCACACTAACACTTCCCCTTAAGCAATACTTAGGGAGTAAGCTAAACACTGAAAAAATGAGTCCCAAAAACAAGGCTTGATAAGGTACTCATGTATAATAATGATCTTGCACAAATGGAGAAAAAGGAGAAAACCCAGTGGGAGAAAAACTCTTCTCCAAAAGAGAGAAAGAGAAGGATAAGACCTCTTGAAAAGATGTCCCATGAAGATAGGAACATGATGATGAAGAAATGCTGAAGCATGTTGAAGTTGTAAACTTTATTAAAGATGAACTAGTGTTTGTTGGAATAAAAAAACCTCCAAGAAATGTAGATCAAGATAAGAGATACAAAACACTGCATGAGTGAACTTATAGAACACTGTACTCAACCATGAATACATAAATACCACAAAGGTAATCATACTCTGTGAAGTTAAAGATGCAGATAGTACTATGAATCTGAAGTATGATAAAAAAATGCACGAGTGACCTATAGTTCACTACTAAAATGTGCATTGCAATTCTCTACATAAGTACTAGAATCTCACAAAATATAGTCTATTGAAATAATCTCCCCATAGAAGAGATGAAGATAGAAGGTCTATGAGACCCCCAAAAAGTAGAAGCTTCCTCCATTGCTCCATTGAAACCAAGGAAGCATTAGCATAACACTATGATAGTTCCCCCATTAATGCTAATGAGGAAGAGGTATAGGCAAACCAATTGAAATCGAGAACAAAGGTGTGCAATAGAATTTAGACCCAACATTAGGTCTAAAAAGATGTACAAGGAAACTGAAAAAGGGTGTGCATTGAGGCACACACACATGAGGTGATAATCTTAAGGATCCATTGTTGTGATGGCAAATCAAGGTACTACACAATCCCCCATTACACTTTATAATTTAGTGTAAGTACAAAATTCCCTCCCTAAAGAACACAAATTTAGTTGTTTTGGTATAAGACTTATTTTCTATTTTGAGTTCTTACAAGTTTATGTCATGAGGGGGTGATCCCAAAATACTGGTTTACAATTCCAGTGAGGAAGGAAAATTGCAAAAATGCTCCTATGAATTTTCTTTTTGCTTTTTAGGGGTTCACATAAATTGAGGTGTTTGAATGAACCCAAAAGGGGTTCGATGGACATTGGTTCGAGTGAACCCTATTAAATGATGGGACCCACTTTTTTTGCATTTTTTTATGACGAAGACAATGGAAAATTGAAGGGGGGGTTCGCTCGAACCGGTTTGTTCAAACCTGGGTTCATTTGAACCCCCCTTTTTCCCCCTTCTCCCCCTCTTGCACCAAATTTTTGCAAATTTTTTCCCTTCGAAGCTCAGGTTGAGGATGAAAATGGAGGAGACTTCATAGGCCCAACTAGATGATGGTAGTCCTCAGAATGAGCTATCCATCGAATATAATTTTAATATGTTTTGGTTTTATTATGTATTCTATTTTTTAGTTTGATTAAACATAGGTTTTTCACCAAAAATCAAGCTCTTTGTTCTGCACATGTGGAAAAATAGCATATTATCAATTTTTTTTTTGAAAAATATCAGTGCACTAGATATTGATGTCCTTGATCCAACAAAAAAAAAATTGAATTTGATACATACAAAAAAGTTATGCTTTAGCCAGTGAATCATGTCTAAATTATAAAAGGTTCAACTTTGAAACTTAATTAAGAAAAAAATATTCAATGAAATACTACGAAACCAATTCCATGTACTAGATATTGTAGTTATGAATCTAAATTAAAAAAAATAGAATTTTATCCTTCATAGAAAAAAAGTTAGGTGTTAGCCAGCGACGCCACTCTTTAAAAATGGTGTTTACTATTAAAAACTAGTTTTTGAAGGAGATGGAAAAAGAAGTGCAATTTGATTTGAATTTTTTTGAAAAAACTATATTTAGAATCTACAAACAAAATTTCACAAATCACTAGTTTGCATCATCTTCAAATTCCTCACGATTTAGCCGCTATAGGTGCCCAAAAGTGAAGATTTAGTTAAAAAAATTAGTTGAATGTCCAGTTTGGCCAAAAATTGTAAACCAATATTGTGGGATCACCCCATATAAGCAACTACTATCACAACTATTGAAACATGCTCAACTACTTGGTCCTCTCCCCTATTTCAATCTAGTTGTCACCTTATTTTGACATATGAATACCTTTTCATCTATATCACCAAAAATTGCAAGTTGAATGTTAGTAACATGATATGGGACTCTTCTATTAAAATCAAACTTTTTCAAATTTAACTACCTTTTATATTACAACTGTACGTCTATAATCATGTATACCAATAGTTGATTCAATAAATTTGTGTACCAATGTCACTTTCTTACAAATACATTTCTCTTTCTTCAATCTCGCCTATTATGTCTTCTCCCTACGTTTTAGCATTCACAACCCAAACCAAGAAATAAGGTAGTTGCCAACCACAACGTGACACTTGTTTGCTACATATTGTTTATTTTTGTAAGTTTTGGATAATTACCAACTAAAAGAATTTTATAGAAGCATCATTTTTAGTTAAAATGATGGTTGTAGTAGTTTGACACCTATTTGTATACGTAGTTCTACTAGTATTGAAAATCGTAAACAAATATACAATTCTTAAAATTGTTTATAGAACAACTAGATGAGTACAACACCAAAATAAATTTTGAACTATATTACATATTTTTTTGTTAAAATAGGTTCAACTAACATTGGAAGATGAAGAAGATTGATGGTAAACAAAAATGCACGACGTTAGATTTTTAAAAATAACCCTCATTGCCATTATCATTTAGATTAATCATTTTTACATTGGCATTATCATTTACCCTTATCAAATTAACTAGTAAACCTTCACGTGAATTCAATGTCCACAATCTTCATAAAAAGTAAATAATACTCAACTACTTGGTCCTCTCCCCTATTTCAATCTAGTTGTCACCTTATTTTGACATATGAATACCTTTTCATCTATATCACCAAAAATTGCAAGTTGAATGTTAGTAACATGATATGGGACTCTTCTATTAAAATCAAACTTTTTCAAATTTAACTACCTTTTATATTACAATTGTACGTCTATAATCATGTATACCAATAGTTGATTCAATAAATTTGTGTACCAATGTCACTTTCTTACAAATACATTTCTCTTTCTTCAAGCTCGCCTATTATCTCTTCTCCCTACGTTCTAGCATTCACAACCCAAACCAAGAAATAAGGTAGATGCCAACCACAACGTGACACTTGTTTGCTACATATTGTTTATTTTTGTAAGTTTTGGATAATTACCAACTAAAAGAATTTTATAGAAGCATCATTTTTAGTTAAAATGATGGTTGTAGTAGTTTGACACCTATTTGTATACGTAGTTCTACTACTATTGAAAATCGTAAACAAATATACAATTCTTAAAATTGTTTATAGAACAACTAGATGAGTACAACACCAAAATAAATTTTGAACTATATTACATATTTTTTTGTTAAAATAGGTTCAACTAACATTGGAAGATGAAGAAGATTGATGGTAAACAAAAATGCAAGACATTAGATTTTTAAAAATAACCCTCATTGCCATTATCATTTAGATTAATCATTTTTACATTGGCATTATCATTTACCCTTATCAAATTAACTAGTAAACCTTCACGTGAATTCAATGTCCACAATCTTCATAAAAAGTAAATAATACTTTTGTTGAATTTCTATAATTGAATTGACATATTGTATTAATTAAATAGTAAAGTTGGTATTGAGTGGAAAATTTTCATTTTTCTCAAATTGATAGGACACACGTTTATTATCTTGACATTGACCACTAATAAAATGAGACAAATTTGACCTTCATAATAGTTTTGAAAAGAAAGAAAAAATACACCTCACCTAGATTTGAAAATTATTTTAACACACATTTATTTCAAGTTAAATGTAAGTAATACATTGTATGTTGTACATTGAGTTTGGTAGAAATGAACACATTCATATTACAAAGAAGAGAGATAAACTAAATAAACTCAAGTAAACAAGAAAAAATAAAGAGATTTGACAATTATTTTAAGGCACATTTATTTTGAGTTAAATGCAGGTAATACACTTTATGATGTATATTGAGTCACTACAAACTAGATATGAACACAATCACATAAAGAGGAGAGAGGAAATGTATAAACTTAGGCAAAATATAAAAATACATAGATTTAACTAGGCCTTTTGAATAATATAATTAATTTAAACGAAAAATGGTACAATAAGACATAAAATGCCATTTCATTTCACAAAAGTCGATAGGACATCACTAAATTATACATTAAGTTTATAAGAAAGCTATAAGTATTTTTTTTTGATGTGTATTAAAATTCTATGAATGTAAATATTTATATGAGTCATAGTTTGATTGGTGGGAGAAGGGTCTTAATTTGATGGCCGTATGATTACATTTCGTCATTTCGATTGTAAAATACAATTAAAATTTTTAGAAGACTATATGACTTGAAAAGAGAAATTTAAAGTAATTTCTCAAATTTTTAATGTAATTATTCTTGTGTATATTTTATCTTAACAAAAATATAGATTTTAATAACCAAGGACAACTTCAAATAGATGGCCATTATAACAAGAGCTGCAGAGCAGGCCAGAAAGTTTTAGAATAGTTTTGTTTGTATTTGTTGAGTTTGTTGTCTTTTATGAACAATTGGTCAAGATTGTCACTTAAATTTAGGAATTTGATCATTGATAGAGTCAACTTTGTCTTTCATTAGAAAATGACCCTTATAACAAAAGAATTTTGGTCACTTCAAAATTCTGAGATGCTCTAGTTGTGCTTTTAGGCCATGAAGAAAGCACAATTTACATGTTGTCAGCATTATTTAAATATTTATGAGTTCAAATATTTAAATAGAAGTTTATATTAAAATTTCAAAAAAGAAATTAAAAATAATAACTAGAAAAAATCATAAGTTTATAATTGTAATAGAAAATAAGGAAAAAAAAATGGTTTTTTTTTAAGAAATATTTGATAATAGACCAATAAACTTTAGAATGATATTTAAATTAAATGGATAAGGAAAAAGATTTAGTTAATTTTTTCATTATTTAGACATAGATTTTATTTATCTAGATGCAAAAGTATATTAGTTAAAATTTTATTTTATAAAGGGATTTATTATTTATTGACAAAGTAAATAGATTTAGTAAATTTATTTTTTAAATAAAATAGATCAAACTAATTTAGCATTTAATTTAGTATTAGCAAAAATAATATAGTTTAATTATTAAAATAATCAAATTATTATAAAAGTAATTATATTAAAACTATCTAGAAATTAATTATTTTCATATTGTATTTTTTTAAAAGAAAATTAGTTTAGTTCAATTTATCAAATTTCAAAAGATATTAGTATCAATTGATTTTATATTATAAAAATAGATTTCAAGAAATATATTTTAATTTATCAAAGGCAAATGAAAATTAATATAACCAAAAATTAATCTTAAAAAATATAGTTTGAATGTATAGATAAATTTATTTAACAAAAAAATAATCTTCAAAAAATTAGCATACTTGAATTTATTAATATCAAGAATTAACAAGGTTTGTATTGCATAAACAAATTGAATAATTAACCTATATAATTTAAATTACATAGAATATTTAAGAAATTAGTATAGGGGAATATATAAATTACATAGAATATTTAAGAAATTAGTATAGGGGAATTTATTAGCATTTAGACTTAGTTAAATTTAGATTACAAATGTCAATAGAATAGTTAAGTTAAAAGTAATTTTAATTTTCTCCTGCCCTTTCCATCTCCCACTATAATCGCAACTTTGATAATGGATCCGGGAAAATCGCCCTTATCGCTCAAAAGTTTTGAGCCAATAATATTCAAGAGAAATAATTTTGAAAATTAGAAAAGTTAAAAAAATGCATTTAACTTTAGAAAAAAAATTAAATATAATGTATAAAGGAAAATAATCAATTTTGATTGGTTGAAGTTCAAAACATTAATAACTAGTTAAGGAAGAGGCGTGCCTATAGTTCCTTGGCAGGAACTAAAAATATTATCTTGTAAAACATAAAGATCTAATAAATAAAAGATGAGGCCCACAATATGCCTTTTAACAATCATCAACAACTTTGATTGAATATATATACCTCAATCCTTAATCGAAGAGGCATCAATTGCCCAAAAAAATATAAATTTAACATAAAACCCTTCGAATTCTTTTTTCCTACAAATAGAAAATAAATAATAAATAACCACTTGAGCGCGTGTAGCCAAAATAACATCGCAAAATGGGCATTTTAAAATAGAATTTCCTAATAGAGGCTGAAACAGGTCCCGTACGTAAGGTCCACGCAAGAGCTTCACAGACCTGGTTGGAATCAGCTGCAAAATAAATTTTGTCAGTTAGCGGAGAGAAAGCAGGACCCTAAAAAACATACGCGGTGTAATATTCCCTGACACGTTGGATTCGCACCCGCGCTAAATAAAATAAAATCCTTTCGCAGCTCCTGGACAAGCCGGGTTTGAAACTCAGGGAGACCAAAACAAGCAAAGAAGCCCTTTCCAAGCCATGGCTGTAGTAAGTGCAATGATTACACGAGTGCATGCTTCAGTAGGATACTGCAGGCCCACGCCCTTGTTCGAATGCCGGGCGGATCCGTCGTCTGCCTCGGCGAAATTCGAACAGTCCGACTTCAAAAGGAAGTCCAAAACTGCAAAGGATTTTGCGAGGGGCATGGCGTGCACGGGAGCTTCGGGGCTTATGATATTGAGGTTTCCGCCTAACTTTGTTAGGCAGCTGAGCATAAAGGCCAGGCGGAACTGCAGCAATATTGGCGTGGCGCAGATCGTGGCGGCTTCTGTCACGAATATTCCCCTTGCCGGGGATACCCCGGGCGTCGCTTGTAATACTAATAGTGTACAGATCGATAGCGCTTTGCTGCAGCCAGCTTTGGCTAAAGGGTCTGGAACCCTTGCCGTTCACTCTGGTAAAATATTCTACTTCTCGCACTTTAGATTCTTTTTGCCCTTTTTGGCTCCCAGGTTGACTTGAGGTTGCGCGACTTTTAAATTTGGTTGACTCTCGGTATATACTATTTTTATTTTAGGCATTTGAAAGGGAAAACGTTATTTGTTGTTGTTGGAATTCGCCACAGGAATCTTGAAGGAATAACTTGTCCAATTTGGAGGTTCTAGGTTCGAATCTTAATTAGTCTGTAAAAATAATATGATATCAGACTCATATTAGAAACGAGGCACGGAGATGTTGGAAAGATAATCCACACTCTTAATCTTAAACAGATCTTGCAGACGGGATGTCTTAGGTTTGAGCTGTAATTGGTCTATGGAAAATAATCCACACTCTTTATCATAAGAAGATGCAGTAAATGAGAGGTTTTAGATTTCAATTATAATTGATTCATAAAAACTAACATTATTCGAAAGGCTGTAGAATATCTGATCAAGTTTGATATAAGAAGGTCCAGCGGTTGGAAATAAGCTTTAATGCCTTATATTCGTGATTATTTTACCTTTTTAATTCTTTGTGAATCTACCCATTCTAAAGAACATGTATTACAAGGCTGCCACAGTTTTGTGGTGCCCTATACTACTTTAGTGTCATGGACAAAAATAAGACGATTCCTCTTCATGATTTCTCTTAAGTTAGAAGTACTTTTAACTACAGTTACATGAGTTTTTAAATTGTGGTAGTCTGGCAGTATATCTAAGATTATATGTTTTAATAACATCTATATATATGACGCAAGGTTTCCACTGTACATTTAATTGAGTGAACATGCTTCTGGAAATATCTGTGTTCAAACAAAACATAGACAGTTATTTCTAAAAGCATACTCACACAACATTTATATATATATGAGAAATCACATTTTTTCACATTTTTTCTTAGATTCTCCCGAATTCAGAAGTATCTTTCAAAAGAATTATTGTTTTTTCTTATTTAATCTTAATTTCTTCTTCTTCCGTACGTTGAAGAGAAGAGGTTGATTTCTCGGTTTTCCAATTTTGAAAGTAGATTGAGTTGATAAATTTTAGAGTTGTTGGATTTTTGTAAAAGCTTAACTGTCTTTCATTTTAGCATGTTTTTCTGTTTCTTAATTTTATTTTATGTGTATTAGAAGTTATTTTTATTTTATAGGTATTATATGTTTCCTAAAATTTTGAGCTATGGTTTGTCTTTCCTTCTCAAACCCTTTTACTCTAGTATATGTTCGATTGAGCTGTGGTTGGATGATTCTTAAATTTGGTAGACTCTTGTAAACAATTTGTTGTTGATTATTTGTTGCTCCCTTTTCTGTTTTATGTGTTTATGAGGGGTTATTTGTTCTCGATTTTGCCAAATGTATATTGTGCCAATGTAGGACGAGTTTTAAATTTGGTAGACTCCTATAAAATATTTAATGTCTTTCATATTGGCCTATAAAAGATTATTGTTTTTCTTGTTTTTACTACATCTTAATGTTCAATTGATACACTGTTGGATAAACTCTAAAAGTGGCATGTTTAGGTTAAAAATTTAATGCCTTTTCTTTTTAGATATTTTTCTTTACCCATTTGCATGTTTCTTCTTTTATTTCTTCTATCATAAGATGCTATTTTCCCTAGATTCTCCTAGTGAAACAGAAATCTGGAAAAAAACCCGATTAGTCCGATTTTTAAAAAATCTGCAGGCTGGACGATTTTTTCCCTGATTTTTTGAAAAAATCTTTGACCTTTTGGTCAACAATTTTTTCCATTTCAAACTGCAAAATTGCCAAAAAAATGCTTTTAAAACCTGCAAAAAAATGCGAATAAAATCACGCTGATTTTCGCGCGAAAAAAACCATGAGACCATAGCTTGTTGTTTACTATTATGCTTTGATAGATTTTTTCCAAGCATCCATAGCATATCAGGCTGGACGATTTTTTCCCTGATTTTTTGAAAAAATCTTTGACCTTTTGGTCAACGATTTTTTCCCATTTCAAACTGCAAAATTGCCAAAAAAATGCTTTTAAAACCTGCAAAAAAATGCGAATAAAATCACGCTGATTTTTGCACGAAAAAAAACCATGAGACCATAGCTTCTTGTTTACTATTATGCTTTGATAGGTTTTTTCCAAGCATCCATAGCTTGTTCGAAAGCACTTGTTTTAGGCTTTTAGCCATAGCAGCAAGGCAGTGAACTGTTTGATAAAATGCTTTGGTAGACATGTATGAAAAATGTGGTAGCATAGACAAGGCAGTGAACTGGTTGAAAAATTGCCTCAAAGAAATGTGGTTGCTATTGATTGTCATGGCATTCCATCACCATGAGACCACATTTCTTTGAGGCAATTTTTGATCCAGACAATGAGTGGATTGTTGGTGATGAATTTCTTGAGGCTGAGGATTTTGGAGATCCTAGCGGAGTCCAACTTTGATACTCATTTGACTGAACGACTTAGGAGAGGCAAAGCCCCAGGAACTTCATCATCAGGACCTGCATCCCTTAAGAATTGCCTTTTGGTCTAAGTCAACCTCACCCTTAATGCATCTTGCTCTCTTTTTTCCATTTTCTGTGTTGTTTTAATAATGTTCACACCATCTGTATGGACAGCCTTCCCATCCATGTTGGAGTATGTAGTTTTTTCTTTAAAGACAATGATGAAGATAAACACCTTTGCTAGCCCTACCCTATCCCCTTGTTGTCTCTTTCTCACTCCATGCCCTGTCTGTTCAATGTGGGAGGAAACAGAGAATTGACATCTACGGAAAGCCAAATCAGCTTGGCTGACCTGCTTCAAAGGAACTACTAGTATGTGAAGAGTCTCTTCAAACTTGGTAGTGCAGTCAAGGTGCCTCCTGTTTAAACTTTGCATCCACCAGAGTCCCTTCTGGCTCGTCCAAGGCATCCCATCTACAATAATTTGGTTGCTGTCAGTAACTCTATCAAGTCTAGGATTACAGGTTGGCTTACAAACATATAATTTTTTTTTTTGACTTAATAAAGATCTCTCCTTAAACTTGTAGCTCAGCCTAATAGAAACATTTCATGACTTAAAGCAAGGTAGACTTTTAGCTCCTGTACTCTTACTGAAATAACCTAATAAATAAGATAACTCTTTTGAACCTTAACTTATCCTTATGGAAACATTTCTTGACTTTATAAATTTCAACCTGCGGTCCTGTTTCCATACTTTAAAAAGAATTGTGTCTTAGCTAATTACTTAATAAAATAGATTAAATAATTCCCGAGCTTAAAAAATATTGTAACATGTAAATGTAATTGTGTGTGTGCAATGGTTATCCAATGGCAATGTGCAACTGTCTCTTTCAAATTCAACAGTAGACAACAATGAAGAAACCTTCTACGATCAATGTTTCAGGTCTAATTTTACAGCTTGAATCACTCAATGTCATTAAAAAAAAAATGAAGTTTAAATGTGTTTTGTAAGATCATCTAAGATGGATTCCATAATTCAACATTGGATCTGTAATATTTAAGGCATGATATCCTAATGTTATCCAATACATTGGAGTGCCATGCAAAGGCATCATTTAATTCTTTAGTTTGTTGTACTTCTGTGTAAACTTACTCATTTGAGTATTCATTTGCACTAATTTGATGTGTAGCATTATGTGATATTTCAACTCATCTCAGTTCATGGACCCATTCTTATGTCTAACTTGAAGTTGAATTCTCTATGCTGTGAACTGTGAAGTTGTTTCATAGAAATTTGCTTTCACAGTTTTGATGGTTATAGGTTGGAACATTCATGGAATCATGAGTCCTATGTCTGAATGGCCCTTTTTATTTGTTCTCCATTGTAAAGAAAAAGATAGATGATGTTCTTTTGCATTCAACATCATTGATTTGAGCCATATAAAACTGTTCTGACAGTTCTTTCTGTGTTTATCTAGGGGAAAAGTCAGGACGTGCTATAGTCACCGATGCAATTGCCACTCCTATTGTTCAGACATCAACTTACACTTTCAAAGACACAGCTGAATTAATTGCATTCCAGGTATTGTCTTTTAATTATGCTTGTTACCATTATTTTCTATCCTTCAGAACATACTTTAGGGTGGGTACATGAAAAAATAAGAATATCAGTGATGGAAGAATCTAAATCATACTCAATGTTCTACATGAGAGAAGCTTATGATTTATCAATTAGGTTAGCTGCAAATCTACATTTAAATTTTTTTTCCCTTGTTTTGAAGATTATACAGTATAAGCAGCTTAAAGATTTTGTTGCCAACTACATTGACTTTAGGGAGATAATTAATTGGTGAAGTATAATGAAATCTATATTCTCTTGCTTGATTGTCAAAACAAAATGCAATTATTAGGAGGGTAGACACATGAGTTATGAATATGGACGCTATGGAAATCCTACCACTCAGGTTGCAGAGGAAAAAATCAGGTAGGCTATGTCTCCCTGGTGATAATATTGGTATTATCTTGCTTTCCAATTGGGTTGAGCAAAATGATTGATAAATTGATGGATTGACTCACTTAGGAAAGAAGTACAATTTTACATGGACAGCAGTATTTTTATCTCTTGGAAAAGCTGATATTTATGCATTGCTACAGTGCACTTGAGGGAGCAGAGACAACCTTATTATTGGCCTCAGGTATGTGTGCTACCACAACCATGATGCTAGCATTGGTACCAGCTGGGGGACACATTATTACTACCACTGATTGTTATCGACGAACCAGGCAATTCATCCAGACAGTACTTCCAAAAATGAGAATCACAGTATGTTATTGTCAATGCTCTACCTGCCTACTGCATTGCTTCCCATTCACATCTTTCAATTCTTTTCTTTGCTTACCTGCTTAAGTAATATGACAAGCATCTAATAGATTTGGTAAAAGTCTATTGTTATCATAAATATTTGTGCTCTTAAAGATATATCTATGATGCATTGAGTATTTATCAAGTTTTGCAAAACATTGCCATTAAATCCTGTCAAAAGACTAACACAATTTTTATATACAAGTCTTCATTTTACGAATGGTTTTATTGTAAAATATAGCATATATTGAAGCCTGTTTCCTATAATCTGTTGATAGTATAACTGCCAATGCCTTCCAGTATTTTGCTCATAGAAGTAAAATCTTTTGTAAGTACTTAGAAGCCTTTTATTATTCATTGGATAAGGGTTGCCAAAACTGAAATTAAGTAAATGTGGAATGTGAGATGGATAATATTCATGCAACAGCAGATGGATATCTTGTTGATGATAGCAAAAATATTGCTTTTATTCTGGGATATTGATTTTGGCTTTTTCCTTATTTCCTAGTAGTGTAGATTTTTGTTAGTTTCTAATAAATATCATTGTGACCACAGTGCTTGGAAATTGGTAATGTTCCTGATGTTAGATGTAGGTCCCTTTAGATATTCGTACCTAAAATGAATGAAACGCCTTTTCAAATGATTGTAAAAATTATAAGATCAAGATTCTCGTACTGTTTTTTAATGGAAAGCAGTCACTTGAAATTGGAATTAATTTATGTGATGGAAGTGAGTTTAGCATTTTGCAGCATATTCTGGAAAATTGAGTGAGATGTGGATAAACAGATACACTTATTGGCAGTTGGCACCACATAGGTCTTGCCACCATTGTTGTGCACTTAGGGCATGCATTCAGGAATCTGAAGCCTGAACCAATATTACCAAATCCTTTAAAACATTCAATTGCATGCGTGACTGATCTAAACTCTTATCCACCTTGTGTACGAGGATCTGATTAGGTTCCATTTCATGAGTGGATTGTACAGAGGTTAGGGATCAGGAAACTTGTTAATGTCTTATGGCATGGGTCAAGTACAATCTAAAAATTTATATATTCCCTAGGATGTGTCCCTGGCATTTTTTGGCACATCTCCATACTGGGGACATTTTGGGAATGCAGGGACACCTTGGAAACGCCTCCCTGCCATCCTTGATCAAATTTTTGTTGGCCCTAATTCCCCTTATAGTTACACTCAATTTAAGAAAAAGCCCAAAATTTATTAAAAATTATTTTACTGTTTTTTTTTGGTGGGTCCCAACACTACTCTCATCCCTAAATGAGAGATTTAGGTCTGCAAATCAACAGATTTTCAAGCTCATTTGTGGTGTATGACAGTTGCATGTTGTTAGGGTTGGCTTTGCAAGATTTGAAAGCAGTTTTCAATCATTTCAGTTGGCAAAATAGCAGGTTTTTCAAGGTAAAGTTAGGCAAAACAATACCTAGGAGTTCAAGCTCCATTTGTACCTCTCAAGGTGGTGTTTCAGATTCAAGATTGTGATTTTCGATCACCGAAAACATTAGTTTTTAGTTGTTTTTGCATTTACAAAAAATTGCAGCTTTGCAGCATATAATGGCAGAGATCTTAGTCATAGGACAGTGGATATTCAAATTCTCATATGCAGATTTTAAGCTCCCTTTTAATGCTCTCAATACATTAGGATAAGGCAGCGATTTGTAGTGGCAGAACAGTTAGGATTTCAGTGGAAAAACATCAGCTTTCAGTCATTGAAGGGTGCTGGTTTGGTTCTAAAAGAATAAGTTTTCTATTAGAGTTTAGGGGGCAACAAATTTTCAAAGTGTACAATTAGTGAAGAGAGGCATCCTTCTTATCAAAATACAGCACCATTTCCAAATGGTGGAATGTCCTTCCAAACTAGTGTCATAATATCCTTAGATCAAGGATACTAATTTGGTATGTGTCAAAAGTTGGAAGAACATGATCGGAATGGGAATAAGCTAGTGCGAAAACTTTGGGACAGTGGTTTTATTGAGGCAACCTTTTTTCCAATCTCAATACAAAATCAGGAACTTGTTGTCGCCACTACAATCCTGAGACAAAGGAGATAGGCTCATTGAATGCTCAAGTTCTTTGCAAGCTCAGGGTTAGCAGCATATTTTCTATGTTTTTGTCATTTTGTAGTTGAAAATTACAGCCTTTGGGCATTTTGTTGTACTTTTTTCAATTTTATATAATATATCATATGCACATTGACAATGAACTACCAAAGCAATTGAATTTTGTTAATTTGTTCAAAACCCATGTGAACTCTCAATTCAACTGTAATGTTATATATTAAGGATTTACAATGTATAGGATGAATGCCTTATCAATGTTCTCATATGAATATTTGAAAGTTTCTCGATATTTAAAAAAAAATTCCTATTTTTTTAATAGCCATCTCCTAAATTGAGCTCCAAAAATTCTGTCCTTGAAACACATTCCACTGTCCCCTGCCGTCCCCATCCTAAAATATAGAAAAACTTTAAAAGACACAAAATAATGAATGACAAAAGGAAAAGAATCTAAAACTAACTCCGAACTCTAGAAAGATTTTAAAAGATGCTTTTGGAATGCACAAAATTGAGTTGAGTAAATTGATCTATGTTTGCATAACTTTACAAGCACACTTGATAATTTATTTACATTTCTTTATGTTTTATTTGTTTACAGCTTTATGAAGATTTTAAAGTTGACTTGCATTCTAAAATATAGAGAATTTACCTAGACTCGTCTTCGCCCAAGCATATATGTATCTTTGTTCATCTGTTTCGCATAGAAAATCTAAAGCTCTTTTGATAATAGTTTGACATTCATTGCCTTTTGAAATGCAGGCCACAGTAATTGACCCTGCAGATACTGATTCTCTCGAGTTAGCGTTGGAGAAAAATAATGTAGGCTTTTAAGGTTTTCTCTATTCTTCTTTATCTACATTAGAGACATTGGTGCATTTATGTTTGCCCTTTCACTAGTTTCATCAAGGCTGATGGTATGTGTAGTTAACTGCAAATTGTACCTTGCAGGTTTCTTTATTTTTCTCTGAGAGTCCTACGAACCCTTATCTTCGATGCATTGATATTGAGCTAGTCTCCAAGCTCTGCCATAGAAAGGGTGCATTGGTTTGTATAGATTGTACTTTTGCAACACCTGTTAACCAGAAGGCCTTGGCACTTGGTGCAGACATTGTACTTCATTCAGTGACAAAGTATATTGCTGGTCACAATGATGTAAGTTTGTGAGGTTTTCAAAGAAATCTATATCTGTTATGCATGATCTTTTTTATGTAAGCATTTTTCCTAGTATCTGAATCTTGGTTGTCAGCCAGGTTCTTGCAGGCAGTTTGAGTGGTTCAGAGAAAGTTATTGGTGTAATACGTGCCTTGCATAATGTTATGGGAGGTGTCCTAAGTCCAGTATGTTCCAAAATCCATCTCCTGCTTTTAACAAAGAGAAAAAGCTCAGGGCAAGCAGATTCTATATTAAAATTACCAACAGAAATAAATATAGATGGAAACATTTTAATTTTTTTTGGAGATGAATCAAACAGTAGTGTTATCTAGTACTTATTAAAGTGGAAATATAAGTTGTCATGCTTTCCTGCTTTTATTTAGTGATCAGTAATCCTAGGCATAATGCTGACTTCTTTTGTCATGAAGCAAGTTAATTGTGTTGCGGTGTTCAATGTTTGAGTTATTTGCTAAAGCACTAACCAAGTTTATTTTTCAATGCAAGCAGAATGCTGCTTATTTGATCCTTCGTGGCATTAAGACTTTGCACCTTCGTATACACCAACAGAATTTGACAGCTTTAAGGATTGCCCATACTTTAGAGGCACATCGTAAGGTAAATAAATTAGCAGAAATCACCATATATACATTTCCAATGGTAACTGTGAATGTTTTGAAGCTTAAAAATTGTATTAGTAAGGCTTGATTGGGATGCTTGAGCTTGCCATTTTTTAACAATTCAATATGATTTAGCAAGTCTGCACAATATTTGACATATTAATTATAAGATTGTTTCAAATGCTGTCAACATCTGAGAAAGGATCCATCATTTTTGAAAAAAAGTTGAGCTCGCTTCTCTATCAGATGTTATTTAAGCTTGATGGCTAGATATTCTTTATGTTATATTTGCTTGATTCATGACATTGGTGTAATTTGCAGAGAGCAATTGTATTGTCTATCTCTTTTTCCTTTGCTAGTGAAAGACTCACAAGAACATGTGAAAATGACAATAGATTTGCCAATCTGAATTCTTCATCTTTCACAGAGTATAAGACATCCTGGTGTCAGTTGTCAGGTTTATTCCCCTTACAGAGGTTTTTTTTTCCTGTGAAGGTGATACAGATCAAATTTAGCAATATCTTATTTTAACAGGTGATCTGGGAAATTTGACTGGGCTATTACCACATTGTTTCTATCTTACATCTATGAACTCTACTTTATGTTGGAGTGTTGAAAATGAAATCAGTTTGAAGTGAGTTGGTTTAGAAATCCTCTTAATATCTAGCCATCCGGTTTTACTGGACCACTACTCTTTCCTGATGTTGCAGCTTTTGTAGCAATCCCATTGGGAATGCCCATCTTTTTTGGGGGAAAAGGTTTCTTCTGACAATGTCAGGGGAAATCTTAGAGCATGAAGAGGACATATTTTTGTGTGCATTGAAATACATTTTTATTAGATCATGTTAAAACTACTGCAGATGCAGATGCACGATGCTTTTATGGGGGGTAATGGTGTAGATTATACTTTACAAGATGTTTTGTTCAGTAGAGCTCAAACAGTGATCAATGAATTCCCAATCTATTTTACTTGACATGTATGTCCACACACTAACAATGTCTGAGCTTTAATATGAGAATGGGTTTGAATGCCTAAATGAAGAGGTGCATTGTCTCTGGTACAAAATGACAAGAAAGGCCTTAATGAAACCTATGTTACACCAAGTTTCTCCGGGAGAGGGATGGCAGGGGACATATTTTGGGGATGGGGACATGAGGGAGGCCATTTTTTAGGGGATAGGAAGGGATGGCTATTAAAAAAATAGGGAAAATTTAAAAAATATAGAAATTTTCAAATATTCATATGATAGCATTGATCAGGCAATCATCATATACATCAGAGAACCTTAACACATAATATTAGAGTTCAATTGAGATTTTCATTTCATAGAAAGCGACATACAAATTGAGATTTAATTAAATTAAATTGCATTCATTGACAATGTGTATATATATTATATAAGAATTATAACAAAATGCCCAAAGGCTGCGAGTTCCAACTACAAAATGACAAAATAATAGAAATATGGAGCTGTCCCTAATTAGCATCTCCTAACACTGCATCAAAATCAAAGACTCGTTCATTGCCACTATGAGAGGTTGTCTCATCCTGATACAATGGAACCCCAAGAAATACATCATGTACCTAATCATCAAACTCTGTAGTATCTTCAGGATCAACATCCCAACATCAGCTGAAGTTTGATGATACTCAAGAGTCTGTTGATCTTGAAGCCACAAGGCACTATGTACAACTACTAGCTTCTCTGATTGTCTAGAGGTAAGTCTATTCCTCTTGATTAACTTGATGAAGCTATATGTAGGTCAATTTCTCTCTACAGTAGAGGAACTAGCAATCCGTGAAAGGAGATGAGTGGCAAGCATCCTCAACTCTAGTGCATCCTTGCCATGCCATGTCCACCATCCAATGGGTTGGTTTGAACTTTGAACTCATGTAGCTCTATCCATCCTTGCCTCTAGTCTACTAGATGTTGGGCCATGTCACAAAGGCTAGCCACTTTGCTCTAAGTTTGCTAGGCTCTTCCTTAGTATGCATTTCAACAAGGGCCTTCATGAATCCTTCTTTCATCTCTTCATCATTAGATGGAGGTACTCTCCCAAGTCTTGCTACATACCATTTGTGAATTAGATTGTAGGCTGTCATATGAAATGGGGTGTTCATAGTGTTCCACTACTGTGTCACAATGGGCCAAATGTGCTCCTGATAAAATCTCAAATCAGGGTCCTTGCTATGAATTGCTTGCTTCATCTGTTCAAGCATGCTGTCAAATGTCTCATAAATCTCTCCAAGGCTGGGAGAGTCTGTATCAGTATATCTTATGACCTACACAACAGGTGAGATGTTGGAGCAAATATATCTGCAAATAATGAAAATAATTTAGTATATTTACAGGTTAGAAACATAGAAACAATAAAAAATATAAAATCAGAAATTTCAAATTTAATAATAAAATCAACAATTTATTAATTTAATATCAATAATAAAATGAAAACCACAAATTTAATACTAAAATCAGCGATGTGTTAGTTAATAATAAAATCAGAAATATAATACTAAAATCAGAAAGTTAATAATAAAATCAACAATTCATTAAAAAACAACAATCCCTTGCCTCATTTTGGACCAGCAATCATCATTGAGGATTTGTTGTTTGCCACTTTTTTCCTTCAGCTGTGTTTGCCTCTGCTCATCAAACCAACTCTGAATTAACCACCATTAGTTGTAGAAGCTCAATCATCCTCTCCAACAAAATAAAGTAGCTAGCATATCTGGTATCCACAGGCTTGAGGAATTCCTTCCTCGAAAGGTCCTAAACAAAAGAAGTGATCTGTGATGATTGTAAATGAATAACTGAATGCCTCTACTTTTGACACCACTGCCTTCACCCAGTCTATTTTCCCAATGTTTTTCAATGGGTTATTCAACGCATTACAACATGGGGTCCAATTGTAATCATCCTCCACCATCAAGCTAGCTAACTTGCATACATGGGCCAAATTTGTCACTACTTGCATTCTTCTTCTTCCCCAAACAATCAAACAATCAATAGATCTAAGAAAATAAGAGCTTGATGAACATGTGACAATGACATTGATGAGTGACCGATGTCTAATATCAGTTCACCCATTCATTAATGATAGAGCAACCATCCTTATCCAAACTTGTCTCAACTCCCTTATCATTATACTCACCTTGGAATACTTCTTATCAAGGAGGGAGGTGTGTAGCTTATGATCTCTAGGGGGAACATATATGAAGGACCAAGAACAAGTGCATCTTTGAACATTTGTTTAAAATATGGAGAGCATGCCACATGAAATGGTATGGCACTAGCTTAGAAAAATTTGGCAACGGAACTATCAGCTACATCTCATGATTGCATGTTAAACATGCTTGCAACACTAGTGGACCTTTTCTTTCCTCTTTGACTCTGAGGCTCAGCACTTCTAGATTCAATAGTAGTACTAGACAATGACCCACTAGGCTGCAAAGACTCCATTGGTATTTCCTTTTTTTTGGCTTCACCCTCTATGTACAACCTAGTCACCTCAGCCTTCTCAGCTAATGTTATGGTTTTACATGCTTTTACCCCTTGACAAGGTATGCCTAAAAGATGGGAGTAAACTCTTGTGTAGCTGCCCTTATAGTCCACCTTGCAAATATGACACAACCATACTCTACTCCCCCCTGAATTTTTTTTTCTTAGTGTTTATGGCTGTTGCAAATTGTAAAAGAGGTTTTTTTGGATTAAATGGACCCTTTGCATAATTTTTCGAGAGGTTAGAATGGCATTCAAATGGATTTTTTGAACTAGGTGCTCCTGAAACACTCACACTCATTGAAAAACTTCCATGGTATGCTTGTTAAGTTTCAATTTTTCGACACTCACTACCCTCATCTGTTGCTTGTGTTCATTGTTTTTTTTCAGTTGAAAATGTAAATGACAGCTGCAAGAGCAAACTTAGAACACAAACAAACAAAAAACCCTCCTAAGTATCTAGAATTTTGACAAAAACAAAAAAAGAATGCAAAAGAATTTGTAAAAATAAACAAAAAATAATGAACTTATCTCAAATGATGGAGACTTGGTCTTCTTTTGCCCTTTGCTCACTTCTCTTCCCTTCTTTCACTTGGTTTCTCACAGCTGTGCTCTTCTTTTTTCTTCTCTTCACATTTTGCAAAATGACACGAATGAGCTCCTTTTTTTGTTTTGAATTTTATAATGCCATTTTAAGGTTTAGGGCCCTCACACCTCTTTATTTTTTATTACTTTTGTGTTTTTCCGAAAAAAACTCAAATGAAAAGTCCCCACATAGAATGAAACACATAACTATTGTTGGTAAATCTTTGAAATTCATAAACTGAGAAACACTTTGTTAATGTTATAGCAGCTTCGGTAGCTCCTTCCAGCTCAGCTTCTTCGTGTAAAATAAATTTGAATGATAGCCATAGGCTATTCAAATTATATTTATTATTGTCATTATTTTATGGGCCGACATAAAAGCATTTGATGCTTCTCAGCTTCTTCGTGTAAAATAAATTTGAATGATAGCCATAGGCTATTCAAATTATATTTATTATTGTCATTATTTTTATGGGCCGACATAAAAGCATTTGATGCTTATCTTATTAGAAGAGATGTTATTGAGGCTGACCTAATTTACATCTGGTCGACTTCCTTTGTGTCATGAAAATAACATTTTATCTCGGGCCGACATTATGAGATGAGGAGGTGCGACCTCCCTAACCTGTTTATATACACAAGTCAAGTTCGGTTATTGACATGTCCTGTATCATAAAGGGCAAATAGATCAATCAAGTGCGAACTTCAGTTATTCATCAAGCAAGTTCGAATTATTCCTTCATTCAAGTGTGAATTCCTTCAAGAGCAGACTGCGAATTTCTCTGAGTGCAGATAGCGAATTCCTTCAAGAGCAGATTGCGAATTCTCTAAGTACAGATTCAGATCACAAGGAAGAACAGATTATCATCTGTTATTGATGCTGGATATTGGCCTTGTATTGGCCTCATTGTAAAGAGAATTATTGCCATAACTTATATATAAAAGAGAGATCTTTGTTGCTGGGTTTTTCTCCCTCAAGAGGAGGGTTTTCCCAGGGTACATGATGTGTTTCTGTGTTTGATTTTGAATTAATTTTCTGTGCACTTATCTGATCTCATAATTCAACATGGTATCAGAGCGGGTTGATGCAAGATCTGATCAGATAAGCAGATTTAAAGTGAGTGCCAGATGCTAGGAGTGCGAATTTATTTCTAGACTTCATATCAGGTGTCTTTGAAAGTTGAAGATGCAGAATCACCTAGCTGCGATGAAGCCATAAGAAGACTTCATTCAGCTTGAAGAAAAATCAAGTGCCATAAATTAAAGGCGATTGGGGTACTCTGAAGAATCATCGACATCATCTGAGGTAGCAGCGACATTTCACGGACCTAGGGGATCATCATGAATACAATATCTGATGGTGTCCAATAGCTTGTGCTATGCAAGGCGGCATTTATTTAGGGAGACGCAGAGATTGTGTCTAACTAGAGAGAGCTTTGGGGTTTAATACAGATTAAACTGTTTGCAAAAAAACCGTCTTTGTGCACAGATTTTCAGTTCTGAAATCTGCAGGATGGCCGCGGTAGCCCTAGAGCCAAACCGGTATGTTTTGCCAGGTCTGATGTGGAACTAGAACAACAATTGAGAGAAGCAATCAAGGCCTCTAATGATGACTTAGCGTTTCGGCTTCAGCTCGAAGAAGTACTGCCTTTATCGCATTATACATTTGCTTATAAACTCCAACTCGCCGAGATCGCTCTTCAGGGGGAGTCGTCTTCCTAAGCGTCCTTTTCTCATCTTTGTTTCCTGCTCAAGCAGAGATCGGGCCTGGTGCATCCCTGTGGCTGCAGCATCTAGATTCTCATTGGCATGACCAAAGGTCTTCATTCCTTCACGGCACCTCTCCCTCAGTCGCACCCTGTACCTCTATACCAGGCGTAGGGGCTAGACCAGTGAGCCTCATGCAAGATCAATCCAGATGATATCGCCCGAGCCATAGCAAGATCAGTCTCTTTGCTTTCATGTTCCTGCTGTGGTACATCATCGAGTAAAGATGATGGTTGTCGGATTGAGTAAAATGACTGAAACTAAATAGAGATAAGTATTTGTTCTTTTATTGTTTATACATTTTGTGAAACTCAGTCTGCTGAGTTGTGCAGATCTAATAAAGCTTACAAGTGATGATATTATCCATCTCTAACTCTTTGAAGTGTTGCTAGTAAGCATGTTGCACCCAGTTCATAATCTGTTGAATTGTAGCGAAGTGCATCGTAAATTTGAATGGTCAGAGACCATATTCAAATTTAACCTTGCAAAGGGCCTGTGTTCAAGTCATGAAGATGGTGGACTGATCTGAGCGCAAGAGCAGTGTTTCACACTGTGTCAAGTACTTGCATCCATCCAAACATTTAAAGAGATAAGTATTCTTTTATTTATGTTTTCAATCTACTAAGTTGAATAGGTCTGACATTGTTTACTTGAATCATGAATGTTTGGTAAAGTTCGTGATAGTAATCATTGGCATGAGATCTTTGGCAGATGTCATTACTCATTGCATTTCGTAGTACAGATCTCTGAGTGTGACTTTGAGATGAAAAGTGAAATGCAATTTCATTGTGATGATCACATCTATATCTTTCTCCATGTTCATGGACTGCGATGGTGCCTTGAGAAGGCTAGTCCTATATGGAACATGTTGGCTGCATGTAAGAAATCTATAGTTGTGCAGACTGTATTTTGTTGATGCTGAGTTTAGCACTCTCAAGAGGAACAAAAGATGGAAGCAGGATATATCAGAATTCAATAAAGATAAGTTTCCTCATCCCTTCATTCTGATTCCTTGATGTATTTCTCTTATAGGTTGATTAATCCATATTTTTAATTTTGCTCATAAATTCTTATGTGTTCATGCTATAAACTGAGATAGTAAACTTTGTATGATTCTAGCCTTGTTATTTCTTTGGGTAATTATAAACTGTTAGTAATCTCTCTCTAAAATGCTTGCAGTTCAATATTCTAAGAGCAAGAGGGTGATGAGAGATTGCTTAGTGATGAAAAGCTTGAGGCATCTTGTGAGAAAGTCATGCCAACCAAAGAAATGATCAAGCAGCCATGGGACTGAGCTAGTGGCCAGAGGGAGTTCACTTCCAGAAATCTTCTTTGCATTCTCTGAAGCAAGGATCAAGAGGGAGTTCTATAACTCACTGAGAAGAAGTGAAGATTGTTGTATTGAAAGGCTAGGTGCTAAACCCTTAGAGGATCCCTTCAGTTGCTCAAGATTGTCTTCTGGATTTGTCATTGGTAGCTCCGCAAATCTATCTGGGAGGAGGTCGAGGAGGACTATTCTGAACTCTCTTCAGTACCAAGGTGTGCACTGGAAAACATTTATCTAAGTCAAAGTGTTGCAGTCAATCTTGGACGAAGAGGTCAGAAGGTTGATGCAAGTGCCTGAAGATTTAGAGGGAGCCTGCTGAGCTTGAAGAAGATGGTAATCTTGCTACAGCTAGTTCAGAATTGGTGGATCCTATGCTGTACTGACAGCTGATTGGATCCTTGATGTATCTAGTTATCACTAGACCTGATACTTGCTATGCAGTGAGTGCACTTAGCCAGGTTATGTGTGATCCGAGTCAGATACATCTTGTTGAAGCTAAACATATCCTGAGATACTTGCGTGGCACAGTCGGATATGGGTTGAAGTATACTTCAGATTCAAACTTGGAGTTACCTGGGTTCACTAATTCTGATTGGGTAGGTTGTGTCACAGATCAGAAGAGCCCAAGCATGTTGAGATCAAGTACCACTATATCAGAGATATGGTACTGCGAAAGGCTGTACAGTTGAGGTACATTAGCACTGATAAGCAGACGGCAGATATTCTCACCAAGCCTCTCGCAGGGTAAAGTTCTTGTATGAGTCTTTCGATGACAATGCTTGGTGATGGTGGAGAATCCAGCTCTTGACTGAGTCATGGGTCTCTTGAGTGATGCATGAACACTTGATTGCCTGAGGTGCCCTCGTTTCCAAGCTGAGTCATGGTGGATGTCATGTGTGTGACTCCATGACAACATCACGTGAGAGAGTCCGTGATGATCTTTCAGTACTTGTGTTTCACCCTCTGGGAGAGCCATGGTGAAAGTCACGTTGAGGTGACACAATCACGCAAGTGATGAACACTAGTACTTAACCATGTGATGGTTGATATCACATTGAGGTGATATATCTCTCTTTATATCTGATTGCAGGCAACAGTAGCAGATGAACTTCATGTGGAGATAATTTGCAGCTGGAAGTTCTCTCCCTAGCTAAGAGGGAGTGTTAATGTTATAGCAGCTTCGGTAGCTCCTTCCAGCTCAGCTTCTTCGTGTAAAATAAATTTGAATGATAGCCATAGGCTATTCAAATTATATTTATTATTGTCATTATTTTTATGGGCCGACATAAAAGCATTTGATGCTTATCTTATTAGAAGAGATGTTATTGAGGCCGACCTAATTTACATCTGGTCGACTTCCTTTGTGTCATGAAAATAACATTTTATCTCGGGCCGACATTATGAGATGAGGAGGTGCGACCTCCCCAACCTGTTTATATACACAAGTCAAGTTCGGTTATTGACATGTCCTGTATCATAAAGGGCAAATAGATCAATCAAGTGCAAACTTCAGTTATTCATCAAGCAAGTTCGAATTATTCCTTCATTCAAGTGTGAATTCCTTCAAGAGCAGACTGCGAATTTCTCTAAGTGCAGATAGCGAATTCCTTCAAGAGCAGATTGCGAATTCTCTAAGTACAGATTCAGATCACAAGGAAGAACAGATTATCATCTGTTATTGATGCTGGATATTGGCCTTGTATTGGCCTCATTGTAAAGAGAATTATTGCCATAACTTATATATAAAAGAGAGATCTTTGTTGCTGGGTTTTTCTCCCTCAAGAGGAGGGTTTTCCCAGGGTACATGATGTGTTTCTGTGTCTGATTTTGAATTAATTTTCTGTGCACTTATCTGATCTCATAATTCAACACACTTGTGTTGTAGATGAGTGTTTCAAAGGAGTGCAGTTTTTTAACTTAATCCAAATTAATATTGGTAAAAGATTATGAAATCAGTTATTTGTTATGCAATATCTGACCAATATTTTAGACAAGTATCGTCAACTGGTAAATCTTAATTTATTCAAACGTTTACCAAAAAATAATTACCGCTCAGAAGTATCACATGTTTCCTGGAACAGTTTCAGTGAAGAACTTAACTTGATAGAGTTTGTTCTGATAAATACAGTTTCAGTTTTCAAGTAAGTTAGGTAGATGCCTTGGGGGTTCTTCTGCTTGAGGAATGCTCAAGTCAAGTAAGCTGACCCACATACAAAGAATAAAGAGAGTTCTAAAGTGGATGAAATACCAACTCATAAAATGACTTGTTGCCTCTGCAAAGGTTGTGGTAATAGTTTTGAACTCATATTCTGAGCAAAATATTGGTCCTTATCATTTCCTCTAAATATAGGGGTATCCAGGGCATTTATACAACTAGTCAACAGCCATCATGTCATTTTCCAATCATTGATGAGCTAATAAGTCTATTTACTAGATTGTTGATAGTTTATTTACATTGTGTGAAAGAACCTTGAAAACATGATGTCGAATACAGTGTAGATTCTCTATTGATAGTTCTAATTAATTTTACAGTTGACATTGGGAAATAGGGCATACCAGAAACAATTTCTTTCTGATTAGACCTTCAGTCTCATACATTGTTTTATATTGATTATTAATAACAGTTTATGATACAGTTGTCAGGGTCAGTAGACATGTTATGATTTACTTCACCTTGTTCCATGTGTTCTTCAGGTTGCTCGTGTGCATTACCCTGGCCTTGAAAGTCATCCAGAGCATCACATTGCCAAACGACAAATGAGCGGATTTGGCGGTGTGATCAGTTTTGAGGCAAGTGTCTATTCAATGTTGCATTTGTATGCATCATGTAAGTTGGGATGCTTGCTTGACTGGAGTCAAGAACTGTATATATTTATATTGTTGACCATTGTTGTGCAGATTGCTGGAGACTTGGAGGCTACATCCCGTTTTATCGATTCGTTAAAAATTCCTTACATTGCCCCTTCTTTAGGAGGCTGTGAAAGCCTTGTAGAGCAGCCTACTATTATTTCTTACTGGTATGTTTATGCCCCTTTTCAACTTGATTTCTACTGAGTTCAACTTTTATTATTGTAGGTTGGTGATAGTTAGGGCAGATATATTATCTTATTCTGGTCACTTCAGTGTTTACTCATGTTTGCTTGTTGATTTCCTCATGACACAATGCCATTTTTTTTGCATTATGATATTTCTTATCTTTATAAGGAAACTAGCATATGCATGCAGAGGCATGGTTTTGTAATTGAATGCACTTCAGCTAACTTCGGTAAATATTTTCAACAGGGACCAGAGCCCTGCAGAGAGAGCCCGTATTGGTATTAAGGACAATTTAGTTCGATTTAGCTGTGGTGTTGAGGATTTCGAAGACATTGAAAATGATATCTTACAGGCTTTGGAAGTTATATAGTGTTGTAGTTATCTTTGACCCAAGTGGAACTAATCTGGCTCTCTTTTGCTTATGGTCAGACACACATTATTGATGGCAAAGCATTCATCATTGAAAGTAAATGGTGAATTTTGTTAAGCTTTTATTTGTTACAGGTCCTGGGGATGGTAATGTTTATTGCAACAGGTTATTTCTGGGTTTTATCAGAGGTGTTTGTAACACTAGGTAATAAAGAAAAAAGAGGCATTAATAGAAAATTTGTTTTTTAAAATCTTTAGCTAAAACTCAAATTGAATTCACAACATCCCAAATTATCTATACTTTTGCTGTGATAGTAGGTTTTAATTTTGCTGTGGTGACAGAATTGTTTTGTATGGTCATGTATGTAATCAAATATGACTGTGTTCGTATATTCATTTTTTATGATGGTTATGTCACTAGTTGTGTGAATTTAGGTTTATCTGATTGTTATATTTAACTTTAAAGCTCAGATGAATACAGATTCCCTGTTAATTGTTTGAATAAAAACAGAAAAATTTGAGGGCCATGAATAATATACCTTGTTGAACCTGATCCCTTTGTTTTTGATTAGTGGATAAATAGGTTTTGAATGGACCCGAAACCATCAGGTTTTGAAGGGACCCAAAACCCAAGCTAAGATGGTCACGCTGCCCAAAGATAAGAAACAATAAGATCCAGCAGCGAAATAGAGAAACAGCCAGCCAACAGCCAGCAAACAACGCAAGATTTTACATGGGTTTTGAACCCCTTGGTTTTGACGGGACCAACAACCCATTAAACCAGGTTTTGACAGGGACCTTAAACCCAAGAATACAATTTTCAAAAAATAGATCAGGAACGAAGCTCCAACAGCAGAAGTATCAGAACCCAGCAAACCACCCTTTCCACCTCTATAGGAAAGGAAATCACAAAAGCACAAGGCTCCACCAGTGTACTTCAAGAACCATCTGTTCTCTCCACCTCTATAGGAAAGAAACCTGAACTCCTCCAAATCATCGTGGCAACAACATCCATTAACTTTGGGAGTGAACATCTCATAGAAAAACTTACTTTTCAAGATCTCCACCTCTATAGAAGATAAAGAAAAGAACACAACAGGAAGGCCCTCAACAACTCCCTTGGAACCACAAAACAGGGCTTCATCAAACCCCCCAGCAACACTTCTAGGCAAAACCAGTAGCATCCCACTCCACCTCTATAGGAGACAGGTCACATCCAGCCACATCCATCTCCCCCTCAATAGAAGATAGGACCACCTCCATAGGAAAGACTAGAGTAACCCCAAGATGCACCAAAAGAAGCCTAAAAAACAAAGCCATAGAACCAACACGGCGAAGGACAACAAAACCCTCACCACAACGATGCCCAGAGGTCAGAAGATGTAAACAAAGGAAAACAGACCCCAAAATAAATAAACTCACAGCCCTAAGAGATTCCAAAGGAATCCCAAGCAAAAGAGCCTCTCCCAGAAAAACAAAATGCACTTCAGAATACAAGGAGAGAAAAGAGGCAGTTAGACCAACATTTTTATGCCAAAGGGACAAAATTGAAGCTGAGACATTCATAGCAACCCTCAGATAAACACACAATGAGCTCTTCCAGTCAGGGCAGAAACAACTTCCAGACATCCCTGCAGAAAAATCACTAATAGCAAAACCCCCAGACAGGAAAAGCAAGGGCCGAAGAGGAGCAGAGAAACCTCCATATTTCTGCCAAAGGGACGGAGAAGAAACAACATCCATAGAGGCCCTAAAATAACCAAACGTGAAGCTCACCCAGTCGGGGCAGTGCCAGCTTCCACACAGTCCCACAGAACTAAAGCAAGTATCCGAACTCCCTAGTAAAAAATAGGTCCCAGAAGAAGGCAGAGGCCAAAGTGAAGGAGAGAAGCAAACTCTCCAAGAAACCATAGGAATCTAAGCCCACCAAACGAAGGGAGAAGCCCTAACCACCGTGTAAGCTCCATCAATGCCACACACAAAGCAGGCCTCAACGACTCCTCCCGAGCGCGCAGGATCCCCCACTCTGGAAATATAGCATCTGCAACCCTCTTCACCCTCCTGCGGCCTCTTGCTCAACCCTAGGAAGTTGAGCCCACCGAACGAAGGGAGAAGCCCCAACCACCGTGTAAGCTCCATCAATGCCACACACAAAGCAGGCCTCAACGACTCCTCCCGAGCGCGCAGGATCCCCCACTCTGGAAATATAGCATCTGCAACCCTCTTCACCCTCCTGCTGGCCTCTAAAAAACTCCAACATAGGCCCACCCAAAACAGCGCAGGCCCCAAACAACTGTTTCCCCCTGCCATCGTCATCTTCTGTGTCGAAATCCTCCTCTCCCGCCTCTGCGGAGTTTGGAAAACCTCGGCCGCTTCTCGTCCTGCCCAAGCGCTCCATGATATTTTTTGTATCTATGCTCTGGTTCAAGATTTTTTCTGCTATGCGTTTAAGTGAATGTGAAAACATTGGGAGGGGCAACTCCAGTGAATTGTAGACCTAGATTTAATGTAGGTCGGAGCTAGCAGCACAGCCATAGAGCTCTAGTTTGGTGGTCTCCTACACTCAAAGAGTAATGATTGTTGGTGTATTTGGACAAGTTATAGCTCCACAATTCTAAACTGATATAAAAATGCCGACTTATAGATGCTATAAGTGACTCATAAAAGCCATAAGATTATTGAGACTGTACATCCCCATGATTCTGACTTCCTATGGTGATGATATGATTCTAAACTACTATCTATAACTTATGGAATATAACTCTTTTATTATTTGCCTGGTGACTTATTCTGTTATTTATCTTGTTACTACATTATTACAATCTGCAACTTCTTCAGTTATCAAAATTCCATTCAGCTTTCATAGGGATCACCATAGATGCAAGCTTCTGAATCTGTTTAAGCATCAACACAAGGATGTATAATAGTAATTCAGTTTTTTATTCCCATTTTTTGGTTTTAAGTAGGAACATATATGGAAGTTGAACTATGTGAAAGACTATTCTTGATCCACCATTTAGATGTCAGTGGACTGGCTTAGTGATTTCTGTTGCAAATTTAATTCCAAAATCGAGGGTTTGATTGGGCAAATTGTTTGTAGGTTTGTAGCAGTTTCTGCAATAACCAAGTAACATATAATTTTTTCAGTTGTGGATATGACCTTTGTCTGTTATAGGCCAATGCGTCACCAAGGAAATTAGGGGTGCAATATGTACACTTTATTTTGTTACTGAACATTGAGACATTTCTTAGGGACTGTTGTACACTTTTTCAAATTTTCTTGCAATGGTGGGAACACTGGTTGAGGCTGAAATGTATTTTGAAGTGATTGGGTATCCAGGCTTTCAAAATGAAAGGAGCGATGACATTTAACTATGTTGATATGTGGTAAGTTACATTGATGATTAGGGTAGAGTTCGTATGTTATCCAATACTAAATGACTGCTGTATTAACTCCTGATATATGTCTACAATACAGCAAGGCGTTATATTGAGTGTGAGACCTTGCTAGCACAAAATCAATGTGACAAACTTGTTTGACTATGTTACAAACAATATACAGAAATTATGAGCTTATGGATAAAATAGGTCATTGCACCTTATAACAAAGGATCTTGTTTCTACGTCAACATTTATTGTTTATCTTTCAAAAGTTTTATCCTATGTGAGACCAAATCATGGTAGCATTGCACTCCAAAAACCTGGGATTAATCATGACTTACTGCATTTGTCATGCTGTTTTGTGTATTTTTCTTTATCTATTGTAAGAGTGGTTTTGATTTTTTATATGTATCTATATTTGGTTCATCTTTGCGCTTAGAAATAAAAATACAAAGGAAAGTCAGACTAGACATATTTGTTGTCTAATTCCTTAGTTTTTTATATGTTAACATTTAGGGAGAAAATTGAAAGCAAAGGCAGACCGGAATTTTTGGTTTAAGGTTAGGGTTAGGATATTTTAAGTTTTATTTAGGTTTTACTTTGAATAGATTTCTTTTAGAAATTAAATTTCAAACTAGAATGAGTGTTTTTCTGTTAATTTATATACCTATTAGGTAAAAATATAGGCCCCCCCTAAAATAGCAGCCCATGCTCCATGATTGAACAAGGGTCAGCCAGTTGTTTTTTTATATAAACCCTCCTAGGTGAGTAAAAAGTTTATTTTGAAGAGATCAATTTTTTTATATTAATATTTTTATAATATTCAATGTTTATATTTATCTATTTGCACTATATCTGAGTCGAAATAACAAAAATAAATTATTGTCTATTTCTACAAATAGACTAATAGTAGATTGCTTTTTAAATTCCATATAATTTGACAACTTTTTATTGTTTTAAACTGTTGAATTCCATTTATTTTCGACATTATGCCAATGTAATGCTCTTCCATATTTGGTTATACTCTTATGCAGTTGATTGCTTAGAGGCGGAGCATGCCAAAGTAGTAAGTGTTACGCGAGGCTCATTGTCTCGGGGATGAGGGTAGGTTTGGTGGAAAGTACTAGACATCAAAGACGCGGTGTTTGGATCAGCTTCCCCCACAAAAAGGTCCAATAAAAAAAAATTGAGTGCATTATCAGCTTCCCCCACAAGAAGGTCCAATCAATAAATCTGAGTGCATGATCAGCTTCCCCCAGAAAAAAGGTCCAATCAAAAAATCTGAGTGCATGAGATACCACATCAATTTGGAAGCGCTTTTTGGGTTGGGACATGAAACTATCAATTGACACATTCTAGTCCTAAAAAATGAAAGTGACCTAAGGCCACATTAATTTGGAAGTGGTATTTTTGTTGGGACATGAAGCTATCAAGTGGCACATTTGCTTTGTTTCACGTACTTTTGGTGGTTTTCAATGCAACTTTGGCCGTGTGTCCATCTTTGCTTGACGATTGCCCTTGTAATATGGAAAAATGATATATAGTTAGGACCATTTAGATTATGTCAATTGCATTTCAAAGCCATTATTGACTAAGCGAGATATTTGTGCTAAGGTGATTATAGCTTGAAGTTCGGAAAACTTTTTGGCCTTTAAGGTTGCCTGCATTTGATATTCTTCATAGTTTCTCAAATTTTTAGTTTTAATTTTTGTTCGGGATCTTTCCTCCTACTTTTTGCTACCTAGATTTGTTAGTTTTTTCCTTGTGCAAATTTTGTTAACTTGATAAGACACTGCTTCAAATTTTGGTTATTTGAAACGAATGTTCCATCCATATTTGCAACATGTTTGAAATTTGAGCCATTGATATTACATATTGAGACTGAAATAGGTGTAACCCCATTTATACTACACATTGAGACTGAAATACGTGTAACCTATAAAGAGAGGGATACTGATTACAATTGTGAAAGAAAATTGCTATGTGAGGGATTTTTTTGCACCAAAAGCTCTTTATATCTTATAATATGTTATATATAGGTGGATGGAGTCACTTACATATGACACACATCCTTCAAGTTAGTTATATTGGATGATATTTAACAATTAAGAGGTCTATATGAGTTTAATGGTTTATCTTTCCATTCATATTATTAGGAGGTCTAAACAAGAAGATGAATATCATTATAAGGATATGCGAAAAGTATGGTATGCAAATCTCTTGGGTTTAGTAGCATGGAATGACTTCTATAAGGAATATTGTAGAATGTTATCTTACTTTAAGAATTATTCTATTTTTGCATAAATGGGATGTTATGGCATCTTGGTCCATGACCATCTCTTGTGGTATGTTTGATCTATCTTTGACATTGTATTATTTCAATTATTATGTGTGGGCTTTAACAAGTGGTTTTAGAGCTATGATTTGGGCAAAGGTGAAGTGAAAGCTTAGTGTTTGAAAATTTGATAATGACAATTTTTTATTGAAGTTGGAAGATTCAATTAGAAATAGTAAAAAAATTAAACTTACAGTCATCAATATCGAGTGAGTGATTGCAATTTTAAGTTTTTCATAATTTTGCTTTACATACCACAAATTATGGAATTTTTCTATATTTACATTTCTAGAAAGCTCATCAAATATTGGGGTTCAAAATTTATATTTTTGGTTTTGAGGTTAATAACACCTTGAAAGGATTTGATCAAAGTTGGGTCAATGATGTGATAGAAAGGTGATATATTGAAAGATTTTTTTAAAGCACTAGTTTTGATGAGGGGTCCTACTTTTGATGGAAGTAGATATGCATTGAAATGGTGCATCCAATATGAAAAAACTTATGGTGACATGATAAATTGGAAAACATAATTTTTTACTCTTAAAAAGTGAAGCTAAAAATTGGTATGTGTTGAATTATAATTACACTTCTTCAATGGAAGAACTAGAACAGTGTTTCTTAAATAGATGGACACCAAAAGAAAGAAGAGTAGGAGAAGACAATGAAGAAGAAAAGATGGACACAAGTACATTCATTTTATCTTCAAGGAAGGAAGATTCAATCCTTCAACTTCATGGATGTTTTCGAAAAGCAAAGGTTATTGTTTTTGTAAACACTACTAACAAGTACAATTTCATCAACATGGAATTATCCGAGCAATTATAGGTACAAGCAAAGCAAATCAAGGACAATCACATAGAGGGTAAGGATATTCAAAAATTTGAAGACCTAAAGCTCTCCGTGGATAAATATGTTTCACATTCAATTTGTTTATGCTTTGGCTTTGAATGATTTGGATATGGTTCTTGGATATGAATGAGTTGGCTGTTGTTGGTTAGAATTTTTGGGGACAACAAACATTAATATGTGAAAGAAGTTAATAAGCTTTAGTATAGAAGGAAAAACATTACATTGTAGGATTACACAATGTAGACCAAAGCAAAGTTAAGGCAAAGCAAGTTCAAGAATATATTGAAGATTGCATTGCAAAATTAGAGGATAAACAAGATGAGCAAGATGTAAAGAGAAAAGAGGAAAGCAAAATTTCCTTCACAAGCCAACAAAAAAATGTCTAAAGAGGGTGAAGAATCAAAAAAGCTTCTAAAGATAGCAAAGTGTGTAATATATAGACACCCACATCATTGTGAGAGGTAAGAATCATGGAGGAAAGCATCATGGATGAATGATACTAAATGGAATAAATAGATTAATCACTATGGATCTTTATGGAATCAAAGTAACAATTACAAAAATCAATGTTACCATATAAGTAATGGCTATTCATGGCAAAAAAGGACATAATATGATGAAGAATGAAATCAAATGAGTACATTGAAGTAGATCAAGGATGGGATCTAGGTACCATCAAGCTAAAACCATTGAAAAGATAATTTATAGATAGTTGGATGATAGAAATGCCATCATATTTGTAACTAATTGCAATGGTCTTACTATTTGCCTCATGTTTCAAGGAAAAAACATGCCAAGGAGGAATGCCATGTTACGTACTTAGGGATGATATTATAATTTATATAGGTGGATGGAGTAGTTGATATGGGGTACACATCCCTCAAGCTAGTTATGTTGGGTCATTGATTTGTATTAGGTAATTAGGAGGCCTACATGGATTTAGTTCTTTACCTCTCTGTTATATTATTAGGCGGTATATAAAAAGAAGGTGAATATCATTGTAAGAATAAGTGAAGAATATGATGTGTTTGGGATCTCTTAAATATCTAGTGTCAAATGGCTTATGAAATATTCAATATTCATCTTAGTTTCTCAAATATTTTATTTTATTTTTGTTTGGGGTCCTTATTTTTTGCTACCCAATTCCTAGAATTTATTTAATTTAATTTTTTAATTTTAGTTTGTGCAAATTTTGTTAATTTGATAAGAAATAATTTTAAATTTTGATTATTTGAAATTCAATGTTGTAACTATATTTGTAATATGTTTCAAATTTGAGCAATTTATAATTCAAATCTTTTTTCTTTATAGTCAACATTGTGAGACCAAATAGGTGTAACCCTTAAAAAGAGGAATAATCATTAACAACCATTGTGAATAAAGTTGGTTTGTGAGAGTTTAGTTGCATCAAAAGCTCAAGTTCTAGGATTGTCTAGAGCTTGTGAGTGTAATATATGTTGTATTCATTAAGTAATAAGTTACACAGACAATGGTATTAACAACGATGAGATTATGTTCCCTCATAATACTCTCTTTCATTGTATGCTATGAATGATCCAACATGAATAATAGTTGTGAAAAACGAAAGGATCATAAGATATTGTTACCCTCACAGAGGTAAGATTTTAGGGTGTAAGTCCTCAAGGTTGACATGTTAGTATCTTACATGCAAGGGGTTCTATTGTTGGTTTATTGGAGGCCCTCTTTGGCTTGCCATTGCTTATGAGATGGACTTGATACAATGGCATTCCCCTATGAAAAGATTTCAATGTTACTGTTAATATTTTGCCTCAACTGGTCAAATATTACAAGGAAAGCCTTTGAAAGTTTCGCTAAGTTTAATTTTTTAACCTATGTCTTAGAATGCATTAAGATATTTGATAATGATTATTTTCTAAAGTGCCTTAGGCGCCAAAAAAGGGAGTGAAGAAAACAAGTTACTAATTCAATGGCAAAATGAGATAGCTTTGACTCTTCTCCTTCTCTCCATTGAGACACCATGAGTTTAGGATTTTTGTGTTGTATGGAGGAAATAGCTTGACATGGTGCAGGAGTTTTAGAAGTTGGACATACCATGTTGCAGACAAGAGGCCCATTTAGTTTCACCATTTAGTAGGGACCAAGTGCAAGGTATGACATGTTTCAAGGAGAATGAAGAGGATCCAAGAGTTGATTATGTATTACCCACATTGCATCCATGTGTGGTTCCATTTGCACTACCAACTATCTTCTTCTAGCTTTGTTTAAGGCTTGTTTAGAGAGTTTCATGTATTATAGCCCGAAGCTCTCCGTGGATAAATATGTTTCACATTCAATTTTTTTATGCTTTGGATTTGAATGATTTGGATATTGTTCTTGGATATAAATGAGTTGGATATTGTTTTTGGATATGAATAAGTTGGATGTTGTTGATTAGAATTTTTGGGACAACAAACATTAATATGAAAAAGAAGTTCATGAAGCTTTAGTATAGAAGGAAAAGTGTTACATTGTAGGATGTTACACAACGTAGACCAAAGCAAAGTTAAGGCAGAGCAATTTCAAGAATGTATTGCGTTGTAAAATTAGAGGATAAACAAGATGAGCAAGACGTAAAAAGAAAAGAGGAAAAAAAATTCTTAACGAGCCAACAAAAGATGTCAAAAAAGGGTGAAGAATAAACAGCTTCCAAAGATAGCAAAGTGTGTAATATATAGACATCCACATCCTTGTGAGAGGTAAGAATCATGGAGGAAATCATCATGGATGAATGATACTAGATGGAATAAATAGATTAATCACTATGGATCTTTATGGAATCAAAGTAACACCTATAAAAATCAATGTTACCATATAAGTAATGCCTATTTAGCAAAAAAGGACATAATATGATTAAGAATGAAATCAAATGAGTACAATGAAGTGTGGATCAAGGATGGTATCTAGGTACCATCAAGCTAAAACTGTTGTGAAGATAATTTATAGATAGTTGGATGATAGAAAATGCCATCATATTTGTAATGACTTGCAATGGTTTTACTATTTGCCTTATGTTTCAAGGACAAAACATGCTTAAGGAGGGATGCCATGTTACGTACTTAGGGATGATATTATAATTTATATAGGTGGATAGAGTTGTCGATATGGGGCACACATCCCTCAAGCTAGTTATATTGGGTCATTGATTTGTATTAGGTAATTAGGAGGCCTGCATGGATTTAGTTCTTTACCTCTCCATTATATTATTAGGAGGTATATATAAAGAAGGTGAATATCATTATAAGGATGTGAAGAATATGGTGTTTTTGGAATCTCTTGAAGATCCAGTGTCAAGTGGCTTCTCAATTTATTTATTTTTGTTGTTTGGGATCCTTATTTTTTGCTACCCAAATTCCCATAATTTATTTAATTTAATTTTATGCAAATTTTGTTAATTTGATAAGAAATAACTTTAAATTTTGATTATTTGAAATTCAATGTTGCAACTATATTTCTAAGATATTTCAAATTTGAGCAATTTACAATTCAAATATTTTTTCTTTATAGTCAACATTGTGAGACCAAATAGGTGTAACCCTTAAACAGAGGAATAATCATTAACCACTATGAATAAAGTTGGTTTGTGAGAGTTTAGTTGCATCAAAAGCTCAAGTTTTAAGATTGTCTAGAGCTTGCGAGTTTAATATATATTATATTTGTTAAGTAATAAGCTACATAGACAATGGTGTTAACAACGATGAGATTGTGTTCCCCCATAATACTCTCTTTCATTGTATGCCATGAATGATCCAACATGAATAATAGTTGTGAAAAAGAAATGGATCATAAGGTATTGTTACCCTCACAGAGGTAAGATTTTAGGGTGTAAGTCCTTAAGATTGACATGTTAGTATCTTATGTATGCAAGGGGTTCTATTGTTGGTTTAGTGGAGCCCCTCTTTGGCTTGCCACTGCTTATGAGATCCACTTCATACAATGGAATTCAATTTTTTCATTTCAATGTTAATGTTAATATTTTGCTCAACTGGTCAAACATTACAAGGAAAGCTTTTGAAAGTTTCGCTAAGTTTAATTTTTTAACCTATGTCTTCAAATGCATTAAGATATTTGATAATGATTATTTGCTCAAGTGCCTTAGGCGCCAAAAAAGGGAGTGAAGAAAACAAGTTGCTAATTCAACGCCAAAATGAGATAGCTTTGACTCTTCTCCTTCTCTCCATTCACACACCATGAGTTTAGGGTCTCTATGTTGTATGGAGGAAATAGCTTGATATGGTGCATGATTAGCATTTGGTTCATGAAGTTTCTCCATGTTTCATGAAGTGTTTTGCAGAGTTTTAAAAGTTGGAAACACCACGTTGCTAACAAGGGGCCCATTCAATTTCACCACGTAGTAGGGACCAAGTGCAAGTTATGAAACATTTCAAGGAGGATGGAGAGGTTCCAAGAGTTGATTAAGTCTCACCCATGTTGCATCAATGCATGGTTCCATTTGCACTACCAACTATCTTCTTCTAGCTTCATTTAAGGTCTATTTAGAGGGTTTTATGTATTACAGAGCGAAGCTCTCTGTGGATAAATATGTTTCACATTCAATTTTTTTATGCTTTGGATATTGTTCTTGGATGTAAATGAGTTGGATACTGTTCTTGGATATGAATGAGTTGGATGTTGTTGGTTAGAATTTTTGGGGACAACAAACATTAATATGCGAAAGAAGTTCATGAAGCTTTAGCATATAAGGAAAAATGTTATATTGTATGATATTATATAATGTAGATCAAAGCAAAGTTAAGACAAAGCAAGTTCAAGAATATATTAAAGATTGCATTGCAAAATTAGAGGATAAACAAGATGAGCAAGATGTAAAGAGAAAAGAGGGAAAAAAATTCCTTCACGAGGCAACAAAAAAATGTCAAAAAAGGGTGAAGAATCAAAAAAGCTTCCAAAGATAGCAAAGTGTGTAATATATAAACATCCACATCATTGTGAGAGGTAAGAATCATGGAGGAAATCATCACGAATGAATGATACTAGATGGAATAAATAGATTAATCACTATGGATCTTTATGGAATCAAAGTAACAATTACAAAAATTAGTGTTACCATATAAGTAATGGCTAACAAAAAAGGACATAATATGATGAAGAATGAAATCAAATGAGTACAATGAAGTGTGGATCAAGGATGGGATCTAGGTACCATCAAGCTAAAATCGTTGTGAAGATAATTTATAGATAGTTGGATGACAAAAAATGCCATCATATTCGTAATGACTTGTAATGGTCTCACTATTTGCCTCATGTTTCAAGGACAAAACATGCCAAGGAGGGATGCCATGTTACGTACTTAGGAATGATATTATAATTTATATAGGTGGATGGAGTTGTCAATATGGGGCACAATCTCTCAAGCTAGTTATATTGGGTCATTGATTTGTATTAGGTAATTAGGAGGCCTACATGGGTTTAGTTCTTTACCTCTCCATTATATTGTTGGGAGGAGGTATATATAAAGAAGGTGAATATCATTGTAAGGATATGTGAAGAATATGTCGTATTTAGGATCTCTTGCTGATCTAGTGTCAAGTGGCTTCTCAAAGATTTAATTTATTTTTTTGTTTGGGATCCTTCTTATTTTTTGCTACTTAAATTCCTAGAGTTTATTTATTTAATTTTGTTTGTGCAATTTTTGTTAATTTGATAAGAAATAACTTTAAATTTTGATTATTTGAAATTCAATGTTGCAACTATATTTGTAAGATGTTTCAAATTTGAGCAATTTACAATTGAAATCTTTTTTCTTTATAGTTAACATTGTGAGACCAAATAGGCATAACCCTTGAATAATAATTAACAACCATTGTGAATAAAGTTGATTTGTGAGGGTTTAGTTGCATCAAAAGCTCAAGTTCCAGGATTGTCTAGAGTTTGTGAGTTTAATATATGTTATATTTGTTAAGTAATAAGCTACATAGGCAATGGTATTAACAACGATGAGATTATGTTTCCCCATAATACTCTCTTTCATTGTATGCTATGAATGATCCAACATGAATAATAGTTGTGAAAAAGGAATGAATCGTAAGGCATTGTTACCCTCAAAAAGGTAAGATTTTAGGGTGTAAGTCCTCAAGGTTGACATGTTAGTATCTCACATGCAAGGGGTTCTATTGTTGGTTTAGTGGAGGCCCTCTTTGTCTTGCCACTACTTATGAGATGCACTTGATACAATGACATTCCCCTATGAAAATATATTTCAATGAATTGAATTTAATATTTCTCTATAAAGTTCAAATTTTTGACATTAATAATTGTTTCGAAGTAGGACAAGGTTTACATGCACAATGGGCTAGAAAATTGGGGGCTAAACAAGGAAGAATAGTTTTCAAATATTGGTGAAACTACCATTTGCAATCTTGTTCAAAGGATAGGACCACAAGTGTAATAGCATTTAAAATGATAAAAAATGAGAACTAGAATAGAGATGGGTGTTAACAAAGTCATTGTAACATTTAGTGTAAAATTAGAGGCAAATGGTGCACCAAACTATTAAGACATATTCTCACTTAATATATATCATGGAGATGAAAATTGTTGCTTCACACATACTTCTAACATTTTTATTTATTAAGTGAGATTATGTCTTAATGGTTTGATGCACCATTTGCCTCTAATCTTACATTAAATGTTACAATATATAGGGGAGAGGGCCCAATAGTGGTGCAAGTACCAATAGTTGTCATCGTACATGTACATTCAAAACCAAATATTTTAAAAGTATGGAACTAGTAATTGTAAGAGAGGACCCAATAGTTGAACAAAATATGCCCATTACATTCAAAAAGCAACAAATCATATGATGCCACATTGACGCACTAAAAAACATGACTTCATGCACCACTATTGGTCTAACTTTTTTGGGGGGTCTATTATGACCCCTCAACAAAAAGTATGTTGATGACACCTTTTTTCTCGGTTTATGTTGGTGAAACAAAATATTTGAATTGTTCATGTCTTCACGTCCCTGGCCACTCAGGGATATAATTTTTTAATGTCAATGTTGCATGTTCATTGCTATGTTGACCCATAAAGTTAGGGTGCCCCACTATTGGGCCCTCTCCCCTATATAATTTTGAAATAAATAATTTGATTAAGATAGATTAAAATAATAATTGAACTTAATAGTTGAATATGTTCTTAATTAAATTAAAAATTAAAATTAATCACTAAGCATAAATAATGAGGCTGCATTATACTACAAAAAATAATTTTCTATATAATTTTTTATTAAGATCAATTGATTTTGAAGGGGCTACAAACCCTCTACAAGAGATAGAACAACTCTGAACTTGAAGGGGCTACAAACCCTCTACACGAGATAGAACAGCTCTGAACTTACAAAACAATTCATAAACGAACAAAAACACTACAATTGCAACCAAGTTGCCAATCAGAATCCAACACAATTGCACCCAAATAACCTAACACAAAAAAATCCCAAAAATCTAACTTAAACAATGTTACTCTACTCTATTCAACCTCACACCCTTAATTCTGATGTGTAATTGAAAGATAGATTTGATAAGATTTTTCTTCTGTCTTCAAACTATTATTTATTTATTTTTATTTTTTTTACTCTAGAGGTATCCCGCGACTCAGCCCAACGCCCAACCAGCGTTGCCTTGGTCTTACATTTATGCCAAGTTGGGGTCTGCAAGGGGCGAGCTGAGTCGAGACTAGTCCTCTAGGGATGCAAGCAGCCGCTCGCAAGCCAGTCGCATCGGGCGAATCCGGACCTCGGAGTCGAACCCAAGACCTCGGGTAGCAAACCCAACCCAAGACCTTGGGTAGCAAACCCAAGACTTAAGCCTCCTCCGCTGACTGTGCGGGCTAGGGCCGAAGCCCGTCTTCAAACTATTATTAGAAAGAATCTGTAATTTTTGAATTTCTCCCAACAAATTTTGAAATATTTCTGAAAGAATTATTTTATTTTAAGTTAAAATACTTTCATAAAAAACCAAAACTACTCCTCCGTAAGACCATAACCTAAGTACATCAAATTCGTTTTATTCAATTAAAAAAATATACATAAACATATTATGTCCTTATTTGAAGTCCAGGACACCAGGGAAAACATTGTGCAAGTAGTACAGCAAACGTAGAAACAGCCAAAAGAATTTGAGAAATCAGGGGTTTTGACCAAGTTCATTACCAAAACATAAGAAGACAGAAATCACCCAAACATTTCCATTCATTCCAGATCAAGTTCAAACCCTAACAAAACATGATGCTTCATTTATCACCCAAATAAAACTTCTGATGCCCACAATTTTCCAAGAAGACCCCAATATCTTGAATCCCACATACAACAATACCCAGATCTTACATACTGAGAGCAGACTGTTGGGCTACAGTATTACAGAAATCAAATCCATACCAAACATTATCAGGAATAAACATTTCATAAGAGAAGCTAGCAGATTGACTCCGACCATAATAAACTTTAACCCACTCTGGCTTCCACGCATCAGATCCGATGCGCATCAGGTACAAATAACAAACCTTGTAAACGCAGGGGCCCAAAATTGTGAAGGAATCTGTGGAACATCTCTCAAAGGTGTCGGTGGTCGGGTCATCGAGTCTCGCTACGTATACCTGGTTTCCAAAAGCATCCCCAAATGCAATACTAATTCTGTCGTCTGTCCCTGCGAATGGAGAGCAGCTCGTCTTTATCTGTACTGTGTATGAACAGCTGCCCAATTTCCCCGCTTCCCCTGTCTGCTACAAAAGAATACACGCATCCATTAAAAAACCAACAGATGAAATCTTTAGATTTTGATCAAATTGAATGAAAAAAGAAAAAACCCAAGAGAAAAATTTGTACTGTAAGAGCTGCTTCTTGCAGGTTGCCTATTTGGGGTTTCAGAGAAGAAGCTTTGCATTGAGATATAAAAATGAAAGCTATCATAACGTATGTGCTCAATAAAAGTTGACTCTGTGAATCCGCCATACTTCTCCCAGTGCCTGTGAATAGGGAAGAGTACCTTTGCTTTAACTCACCGCACCGGTGGGGGTATATATATTATATATTTCCTCCCAAGACCATGTGGATATATAATATATATATACCCCACACATGTACTGGGAATATGTGTGTTGGTTATATATAACATATAACATATTTAAATTTATATTTAGTTTTTTTGTATTGATAAAATTTATATTTAGTTTAATTTCATTTTTAATGGGTTTATAGCGCTTCACAAAATATCATAACATCTTATTGTTTTTTCGGATTCAAAATATGATGTTCAAATTTGTAAAATGGATGATAATTAAACATAAATAATTTTTTGATGTTTATGTTTATAAATAATAAATAAATAAATTATATTTGTTCATTCTAATTTAGTATTAAGAATTCTTTATTTTTATATAAATTGTAAAGTTTGTAATAATAACTGTATACAATTTTGTTTGCATCAATATTTGAGATTACAATTTCTAATTCACCATCAAAATCATTAATACAAAAAATTATATATAATTGTTAATAAATCAATTTTACAATTTACTATAAAAATAACATACTTTTTTTTATATATGGTCATAATTTTAAATAAAAATATTTAAAGGGTGGTCATTTCAAAGAATTTAATTATTAAAATTTAGAAAGAAGAGTTATGGACGTTAAGATCTTATACTCATGGTTATGGTCTTATACTCATTGCTAAATCAAAGATTCCTTGCGTATGATATTAATCACAAATAGATATCTATTCAAATGAAACTATTACTAAAATGTTCCTAATCTTTTGAATAATTTTTTTTTTATCATTATATTTTAATAAATTCTACTTAATTATGTGAACAAGAAAACATACTTTAAATACTATTCCTCAAATATATCAATCTATCTTACATTAAAGAAAAATAACATTTATTTATCAATGGCTGTTTTCACATATAATATTATTGAATTACAAGCGTTAATCCCTATTTGTTTTTTCACGTGGACTTTAGTGTGAGGTGAATTTTACGTTTATTTGGTTTTCCTTGTTCATATATATCACCCATGGATTATGAATTAGAATAAGGAATAAAAAATTGGAGTTTTTGTTTGGTTTATATTTTATAGATAGGGATTAGTTTATTTGATTTTTAGTTCGTGTCGGGAACTATTGCAAAGGTTTCGATTGTTAAACAATGAATAAATTAGGGTTTGACAATGATGAATGCATTTTTTTCTAGATTTGTTACGTGCTTCTTAGTTTTGTAGGCAAAGGTGCACATTTTTTATGTCAAAATATTTATTCAACATTTTTGTCGATCTGTGGTTGGTGTTGCATTTTATCTAAAGGTTGTCAAGGGCTATTGTAGTGTTTCAAGGCAAGAGAGAACACAAAAAACGATTTGCAAGTGACAAGTTGTCAGGGAGAAGACATGAGTTACGAGCTCCACCTTATCAAATTACTCCTGACAGTTGGTGATTAACATGGTAGTCATGTTTGCATGCAAAGGAGATGTGGTTGGTCTATAAGACATTCAATACATTTTTCATTCTATAGTTGCATGCAATGCTTGTTTTCTTAATCATGATTACCTTTAAAACAAGGCGAAACTCATTGTCTCCAACATTTGGTTCCCTTGGAAAATACTTTAACAACTTCTAGTTTTTATAAGATTGAAAAACTTACTTTGTGTCTAAGTTATTTTTTATTTTTTGTACGCTGGTTTTCCTTCAATGGTTGTATAAACTCTTTCCTAATGAATCACCCAACAGGTGCAATTGTTCTTGCAGTTTATACTATATTAAATTGGTCTGGTATTGTTTTTGAAAATGCAAGCGAGTACATCACCATTGGGAAGGAAAATCTTTCTTGGGGTAAAACAATTGTAATTCTAATATAAATTTAATGAACGAAGTCTTAAATCTATATTGGAAAACAAGTTTATGGAAGAATAGTGACAAAGATTTGGATGATCTAGAAATTTATTTTCCAATAATTAAGAAATCTGGAAGCTTCAAATCTCTAACTTAACATTCATTTACAACCTTATGTTTCAAGGCCATTATTTCAATCTAGTCTTTGTGCTTGGCCAAATGAGTTCATCAAGTATCATTTTCGTCAAATTTCATTATTTATTTGCCAACCTTCTATCCACAGTTTTAGAATAACATATTTGGAATATTTAATATGAATGTATCTCAAAAGATTCATTCTTTGCTCATCAATTATGAAAGAGTTTGAATATAGTTAAGAATCCTATATTTAATGAGTCAAAGTTTAACTTTGGGATTACCACAAAATTTTGCAATTATGTCCTCAATGTGAGTCTGGAATATGCACATAGATAATGATACTTGCTCGATAAGATGACTAGTTGAAATTTAAATCCTAATCATTGTGTTGCCTCTCTTTTTGTAGCATCCTTGGTTGGACAAACTACACCTCCTGAAATGCTACAAAAATTGACATACTTGGTTCTTAGGCATGATGATCAAATAAAGCATGTGGATATAGTTTGTGCATACACATTTGGTGTCTTATATTTTGTAGAGGTATGTGTAAATATTTTATACTAATATTCGTACTCATTTGCCCTGTTCAAGTTGACTATTTATTCAAATGAGATATTTGTGTGCTTGCTTACGACCAATTTAATATAGGGGAGAGGACCTAGTACTTGAGCATGTTTCAATTGTTGCGATAGTATTTATTTATATAATGCCCAATATTTTTATCAATATTGGACCACTAGTTGTGACTTTAAAGTAGTTAGTCTTGATGATGACTACCCATAATTAACAAAATGTATTCCTTTGATCTCAAAAGTAACCAATCATGTGATGCCACATCAGCACTCAATAAAACATGTTGTGAATGCACAAGTATTGGTCTCACTTTTTTTTGGGCCTTTTTGGACACCTTGACAAAAAGCATGTTGATGTGGCATCATATTTGATGATGTGGCCCTAAAACCTTAGTTATAAGCAAGGGACTTGCCAAGTAAGTTGTTGTAAGAAATTGGGAGTGATTTGAAATTTCCACGTAGGATAATTAGAAGCGCGAAGTTAGGGTGCTCAACTACCGGGTCCTCTCCTCTACATTTTTTTATATCTTGTATTTTGTTTGGCCCCTTTCTTCAAATCTCATCTTATTCATCTGCTTTGAATTGTGCATGCTTGTTGAGACTAAATAATATGGTAGGGTTTCAAGGCAAATGTTTTAAATGATTATCAATCTATTTTCTACTAGGCTTTGTCTACATGTTATGTTTTGAAACATCCTTTTTTGGTGAGCAAGTGGACATAGAATTACCAGAGGATTTTCCCTTGAAAGTAGCCCACACAATAGGAGAGACATTACAAATCAAGATTGAAATTCTATCAAAAGTTGAGCATGCATTTGTTCATCTTGATTTTGAGTGTGATCATAAGCTAGAACATCTAGTCTTGAGCAAGTTACCCTCTAGCCAACCTTAGCACCCTATTGGATTTTGTAATGAACTGGACCAAAAAAAAAAAAAATTGATTACAATAGGCAATGCAACACGCACCCGTTAAGGTTAGCTCTAAAACCAAAATGATGCGGAAAGCAATTCTAACCAAGGATGTACACCAGGATCCCAATGTTGGGAAAGGTGTGAGCATATAGTTAGAGGATCTGATGCAATGCTGAACTAAAGGGAACTCTAACCAAGAAATGCGTCTAGGAAAGACGAGCATATGGCCAAAGGATCTTATGCATGTTGAGCTGAAAGTAACTCTAACCAAGAAATGTGTCAAGGAGTGGTGAGCATGTGGTTAGAGGGTCCCTATGAATTACTTGACTAGAAAGTAAATAGGTGGCAAGCCAGCCTCTTCCACTTATTCAGCGGGAAGTACAAGTAAGTAACAAGAGAAGAAGTGAGAATGCTGACAGTACTACTGTTCAACTTACAATGAAATAGAGTGCTTGCCAAGAACACAAGATTAGAAGCTTATTAATTCTGCAATAATGTTTAGCTACTCTCTAATGCTCGCAAGATCACTTAGAATCAATTTCTCACTCAACTAATGAATTCCCACAATCTGATATAACTGATTATTGACTAAAAATGCACAGACCAACAACTCAACAACTCACTATTATGCTCACAACTCACTCAAAACTCACCCAAAATGCATGAGACAAAAAGCATAATGCTCCTAGGATGATGACGCCTAAGAAGGAATAATAAAACCAACCCCAAAGACTCATATTTATTTTGCACGAAATTCCAAGCATGTCCATAAAGGTATGGCCCTCAAGGAGGGGTGATTTTGCTCCATAAAATCCAACTCTTGATAATAAAATTTGCAATTTGGCACTCAAGGTTGCCCCTAACAAGAAATCAGATTGGTAAAGTACCTAGAATGAGAATATTTTTATTTTTGAATCTATGAATAAAACTTACAATTAGCTATGATAATCAACAACTCCAAAACATGACTAGAATGCAAGAAAACTGAACTAAGATGATAGAAACTCAAGTACAATGCTAAAACAACCCAACTACAATCTATCTCTCAACTAGTTGCTATCTTTCAAGTAAGAAGATGAGCCAAGTGTTAGGAGGTATGCTTTCCTCGAAGCTTTGCCTGAAATCAATCCAGTAGCATAACAGTATGGTGGACAAGAGATGTGAAAATGAAGAGAAGAGGTATCCTTATGTAGCCTTTCAAAGCATCTTCTAGAAGCATCTAGAAGGGTGCCCAAACCAGTCAAAGCATTATTCAAATTTGAGTTGACTCTTATCCCTCCAAAGTGGCGTCCAAACCAAGAAGGCAACATTTGACCTTATTTTAAAACAATCTCCTCTTCAAAGTTGGCATCCCACTTCAAGCATGATTTATGACCTTTAGAAATATTAAACTACCTCCAGATGAGGCATCCACCCTTGAAGTCCCCCTTTTAGAACAACTTTAAGTCATCAAACTAGGCTAAGGGGTTATAACATTAAAATATAACATCATTTTAATTAACTTAACTTATCTCTCCATAAAATTAATCAAAAGGCCAAAAACAACTATACCAACTGAACTGACTGCAAAGAGGAGCCAACTGTACTGAAGCCAACAGGACCACTGCCAAAAATAGAATTTACTAAAAATAGTAAATTCAGAATGTTGCTCAGAACACCATGTGAGCTATACCACTGCGGAGCTCTCTTAAAAACCTAGAAAGAATCCACAATCCAATCACCAAACTTCAAGCAACAACCTCCTCAAAAACAAGAAACCCTAATTTTCACCCTCCAAGTAGCCTACGGGTCTCCAGAATAGGCTAACGATCAACTGAATTGATCACAATTGAGAAGGGGACATTACAGATTTTGTCTTGATCTTGAAATATTACTATGGGCATCCGTTTATGCCTCAATTGTATGACTATTTATGTCACAGAAGTTAAACTCAATAGAGTAATCTCATTCAATTGTTTATTAAGTGATTCTTATGTTTCCCTTCAATTCAAAACCATACATTAGATCGAAAAAGTGGAGAAAGGTTGTTGAGGATGTTGAGTTCTTACACCAAATGCTTTGTTTTCTTTGTTCAAAATGACAAGTTTTGTTCAGTATTTCATAAGCAATAACTTAACTTTTCATAAACAAGGATAGTTCTTGTAATTAAGAGGAAGCCACATGTGTGTTTCTTGAGAACATTTTATTCTCATTATAAATGAGATATATTTCAATTTTTATTTGATATAGGTTACAAATAAATGTTTCTATAACATTTAGTTTTTATGAAAGATTGCAATAATTTTTTGGGTAAAGATTCTCATTCTTGAATGAAACATTTATCTTTTGAACTTTTGTGACTCTAGTTTAGCCTTTTAATCATTTGAAGTACCATGTGTTTTGAGACCTGAATATTTATATATATATATATATATATATATATATATGAGCTTGCTTTATCAATGAACCATATGAGGCTAGTGTCATGTAAGAAGTCTTGGTTTGAATCTCAGTGGTCTTAGAGCCACAACAACAAGGTCTTACAACTTTGTGAGGGTTTTGGTTCAATGGTAAATCGACACAATTTTAGAATCACTAACCTAGGTAGGCTCAGGGTCCAAGGTTGCATGGATTCCTCATAAATACATCACAACACAAGGTTTTAGAACGTTTTTACTCAAAAAGGGGTTTTATCTAAATGAAAAACAAAGTGATTGCTTAACTTCCTCAGTGAAAAAAGGAATGAACCTTCGAATAGGGAGGAGCATTTACACAAGCAGTGACAAATAAGAATATATCAACCATTAACTAAAATTTGTTATGATTGAAAGTTGATTTGGAAATAGGAAAAATTATCAATTTTGACTTGCGAGATCTCAATTAATTTGGTAATCAAATGGTAAGTAGCAATTGAATAAATTATTAATTATTAATTATTAAATAATTAAATAAAATTGAACTTTATTTTAATTAAGAGTTTATATGAAAGGGAAAACTCTCTAGATGAAACACACACCTTATACATTGCTCTATGCTCTAAATTCAACTATTTTGTAGCCTTTTAAATAAAAACTTAAAAATATGAATTGAACATGGTCATTATAGTTGGTATAGTGATATATGAATTTGGAGTAAGACAAACTTATTAGAAAGTTAAAAATATTTTACAAATAAGTGCAAGTTCATTTAAATACTATGACTCGCAATGGAGGGCTAATGACTAGGAAGTCTGGGGTTTTCCTTAAATTATAACAAATCAAGTATGATTGTAATAAATGTGGCACTATTCTACAACCTTTCTTTCAAAACTCCTATTGTGAAGTGCAATTATGCTCTTGTCCTGAGTGTCAATCAAAGGAGCTATTCATAGTTAACATAGAACAAATTAGATGTTCTATTGAATTATCGTGACAATCCATAGTTTCTCAAAACTGCCCGCTAGCACTGGGTAGGAACTACATCACACTACAACTCTTGTTTATGATGAGTATGTATTCTTGAATAAATTGTAGATTGGATTTAGAAAGTGGAATTAAAGTGGAATTTTAAATTTATCTTTCTATTTTTTTCTTGAAAGAGGGATTGATGCATGCTAGTTTGTTTTTATCTTTTTGATGGTACTATACAAGGACCTTACTTTTTGGTTTGTTATTATCAAGATTAAACTATGTAGTTTTATGAGTCAGCCATGTTTCATGAGTAGCAGTTCACAAGAATCCATCTCTCATGATAATGAATGGTCCACTTAGCACTTATTGCATCTAGGTGATGCTCATAAAGGTGAAGCACTAGGCCTTCTTGGGAGGTCACCCATCCCATTACTACTTCAGCTCAAGCGTGCTTAACCACATAGTTTTCTCCAAGGTTAAGCCCACTTAGCTTGCATCCCCATTTAACCATTCATTATCATGAGAGATGGGTTCTTGTGAACCACTAAACATGGGTCAATGAGTTTGAGTTGCAAAACTACATAGTTGAATCCCAATAACAATGTCACAATTTGGTGTTGTGGGTGGACTAGTGTTGTGTGCTTGCTAAGACTATTGAGTATTTTTTTTAGATTCATTACTCTCCTATTGAGGTGGAGAGGCTAGTTTTTTTGGATGGTACTGACAAGTATTATGTTGTTGTCTAGTTGGTTCAGGCTGGTTACTTAGTTGTCTCTGGTTGTTCACTGATGGTTGATGTTGTTAAGCGTTGTGTTGTAGTTTGGTTGTTTTGAGATGATGGTTTCCTAGTCGATTCAGGTTGTTCTTGGGTTTATATCCCTTGTATCTTGTGGGTGTATTGAGCTTAAGGTTCTCATCTTAACCTTTATTGGTGCAAATTGAGATTTAAAGCTTTTATTTTGTAATTTGCTTCTGGTTGGCTGTTCGTTATCTTTGATTCATTCTTTAGCAACTTGTTCTCTTTGTGCGAGTTTCGGGTCCCCATCAAAACCTACTTGTTAATGGTTTTGGGCCCATTAAAAACCTATTGTTAATGGTTTTAGGTCCATTCAAACCCTGTTTTTCCCTCTTAATCAAAACAATATCACAATTTCACACATTGTGGAAAATACCTCCTACTTATTAATTGATGAGCCAAAGGGGCTCTATAATGAATGGTTCATAAGGCACAACACTTTCTGAAGGTTTCACAAATAGGGTTGCAAGCTAAGTGGGCTTAGCCTTTGGGAAAACTATGCGGTTAAGTGTCCTTGAGCTAGAGTAGTACTAGGATGGGTGACCTCCTAGGAAGGCCCAGTGCTTCACCTCCATGAGCAAAACCTAGATGTAATGAGTGCTAAGTGGACCATTCATTATCATGAGAGATGGGTTCTTGTGAACCACTACTCATGAAACATGGGTCAATGAGTTTGACTCATAAAACTACATAGTTGAATCTTGATAGCAATATTACAAATTACTTGTTTAATCCCACCAAGAATGAGTGCAAATGACACCAAAATAACATAAATACACTCCCACCCTTTTCAATGGTATCAAAAAACACCCCTCCCAAACATTATAAGGTTGGAAGTTTATAATTTAGAGAGATTACAAAGCTTTTTCCAAGATACAATGCTCAATGGGCTCAAAATAGCCAAAATCACAAATTTTGATACAAAATGAACTTGAGAGAAAATTTGGAAAAATTAGCCTTATAGTTGTGTAGTGCTCTTCACCACCTTTCCAACGCCTATTTGTAATAATGTGTTGTTTGTTGTGTGTTCGACTCCCATGTGCTTTAGTTAATTCCTCAAACTCAAAAATTTAAAAATTATCTAATTAAGAATGATCAAAGCTTTCATAGGCATTGAGAAACAAGAGTTCTTGGCTCATGTGGAACCTTTAATGGATTTCTTTCACCTTGGAAAAATAAAATGAGGTGGTTGTAGTTTCCATCCCATGGATCCCTTGATATACTAGTGTTTGGGTGCTAGTAGATGAAAGAAAAAGAAGGAAGAAAGAGGGGAATGAGTGAGCATGCATGTGATGGTTCTTGATGGAGATGTAAGTCCCAAAAGGTTTCTAATTTATATTTAATCACCAATGCGAGGAGAGATGAAAGGGGTGTGAGTGTGTGGTGTTAGTTCCTGTTTGGTATGAAACTATCGATTGAGGAGTTGAGTGTGAGTGGTGTTGGTTCCTAGTCAACATGAAATCATTGACGAAGTTGGGTGCATGGGAAAATGGCAGAGGTTCTAAATGGGGTTGAAAGTCCCAAAAAATTAAATAACAAGGTTCATAAGAATTTTTTAATAGGTGTAAGTGGCTCGATGGCATGATAATTGTGTGCTTCTTTTCCACCTACTCGTAGCTATGAAATCATTTTTCCCAGCTACCATAAGTTATTATAAATATTTTCCATTGATCTGAGGCATCCATTCTAGGTGAGAGATGATCTGATCTATGAAATTGGATTGATGGAAAATGCAACAATTAGGGTTAACGCCCTACTATTGTTAAAGAAAATTTTGGATTATTTTTAGAGAAATTGGTTCTATTGGTGGCGACTAGAGGCTACACAGGTGTAGGGATTCATTTAGGGTTTCAACCATGCCATTTCTAATTACCAAATGATAGAGAATCAATGAGATATATGAATAACAAAGTGTATTTAGTTGTATTATGTAGTGAATGTCTCCAAGCTGTTTGTATTTCTCTAGGAAAAATTTCACTATTCTATAGGATTCCCCTTGTGTCACAGTTGTTGATGTTGATGCATAGTCGTAGGCTTCATACTTCCAGCAGTGATCAAACAATAAACTCATATAGGCATTGGCTATTCATTTATTGTAAATAATTTAATTACAATGTAATTTATATATCTCTTATTGATGACGACTTGTGAAGAGGCACTTCACTTGAATAATAATTAATGTTTTATTGTGGTTGACTTCACCTTTATATCTGCCACCTTTCACGGGTCACAACTCTTCATTGAAGGCCAACATTGCATCTAGAAGAGACGCATTGGTTTGAAGATCTCCCTATTGAATTGTATATAAGGAAGTGTTAGTCTCTCATTCATATTATCTTACAATCATAAAAAGAAAGTGTGAATTCACCTTTAGCAGAGTTTGATATTGGAGTGCATCATTATTCTTCATAGAGATTGAAGTAATTCTTCAAGAAGGCTGAAATTATCATCAAGGATGTGAGATATTATTATTTGGAGTTTGCATCAAGTATGGTGTTGATAGTTGGCCTTATGATCAGCGTTATTGTAAAGAGAATTATTGATTATTATTCAATATATAAGTGATATATTGTTGTTGGGTTTTTTCTCTCTCAAGTTGGAGGGTTTTCCAAGGGCATATGATGTGTCAAATTGTTTAAATTGTTCTATATTTTCTTATTTAATTTTTTATCCTAAAACTAACATGGTATCAGAGCAGGTTTAAGCAAGATCATGATCATATTTCTATTAGCAGTGTTATCCTCCACTCTCATTCTCATCTTTGTGTGTCTTATCTACAAAAATGGTGAACGGGCTCAAGGTTGAAGATAGACTCAAAGGTGCCTCTAACTTCACCTCTTGGAAGTTTAGAGTTTTGATTGCATTGGAAGAAAATGAGATTATTGAGTTCGTGGAGAGCGAAGTCCCCAAGCCTTTTGATGAGAATGAGAAGACACAATGGAAGAAGAATGACACAAAGGCCAAGAAGATATTGATTGATTCTATGAAGGATCACCTTGTGCCTATTATCTCCAAGTTGAAGACAACGAGAGAGATGTTCAAGACCTTGGAGGGATTGTATGAGATCAATAATATAAGCAGAGCTCTTGCATTGAGGTAACAACTTCATCACATCAAGATGGCGAAAGGAGATTTAGTCATCTCCTTCTTCATGAAGATCACCGAGTTAAGAGATTAGCTTTGTGCCATTGGTAATATGGTTGATGATAAAGACTTAGTCATGTTGGCACTCAATGGTCTTCCTCAATATTGAGAGCCATTCATCCAAGGTATTAGTGGAAGATCGAAGCTACCAAAGTTTGATCAACTTAGGGCATATTGTATTCAAGAGGAATCAAGATTGGCAACAAGAGGTAATGGACAAAGTTCTAACAATGAAGACAATCACGTTCTTGTTGCTCAAACTTTGAAGAGGAAAGGAAGAGAAGGAAAGAAAGGAAATTTCAAGAGGAATAGAGATAGAAGATCAAATGGTGCTCCTGAATCTAAGAAGAAGAAGGATCTCTCCCATAAACAGTGCTTTAGATGTGACAAGTTTGGTCACTATGCGAGAGATTGTGCTACAAGACCAAAGCAACATGCCTCTATTGCAAATGTGGGTGATGTCTCTCCTTAGGACTCAAGAAATAACTCAAGCAGATTTCAATTTATCGTAGCCCTATCAAGCAATGTTCCAACCGATAGCAGCACTTGGTTGATTGATAGTGGCACTTCCTGACACATTACCGGATTTAGAGAACATCTTTCAGATTTGGTGGAGAGAGATACCAGCATTCAAGTCATAATTGGAGATGATGCATGCTATTCAGTGAAAGGTGTTGGAGCCTCCTCTCTTCACCTAGATTCCAACATCTTGCTTCATTTGAGAGATGTGTTGTTTGTATCAGGTATCAAGAGGAACCTTGTATTAATTTCAGCTTTGTAAGACAAGGGATATCAAGTTGCATTTTTTGAGGGAAAAGTTCTTGCTTGGCCGAAGAACTCTAGCATCAAGACAACTCGAATGATTGGTGTTCAACAAGAGAGTCTTTATAGACTTTCCATTTGTCTAATGCAGGCATTGTTGCATGATTCCACCAGTTCAAGTGAGCTTTGGCATAGAAGACTTGCTCACCTCCATTTCAAAGCCCTTCCATCCATGCAAAAGATGGTCACTAACCTTCCAAAACTCAGTCAGGAGCATGAATGTACTTGCTGAGGATGCGCAATGGGTAAGAATACTAAAGGTCCTTTTCATAGTAGTGAAAATAGATCTAAATGTATTCTAGATCTTGTTCATTCTGATTTGTGTGGTCCAATGTCTGTTGCTTCTTTGAGTGGTTTCTTGTATTATGTAATTTTCATTGATGACTACTCTAGAAAGACTTGGATTTATTTCTTAAAGACTAAAGAATCTGAAGAGGTACTTGAGAAATTCAAAGAATTCAAGGCTCAAGTAGAGAACTTGTCTGGGAAGAGGATCAAAATTATGAGATCTGACAATGAAGGGGAATACATTTCTGGAGGCTTCCATAACTTTTGTATCAAGGCAGGGATTAAGAGGGAGTTTTGTGTCCCTTACAATCCACAACAAAATAGTGTTACAGAAAGGAAGAACAGATCCATTGTTGAGGCAGCTAAAGCTATGATCCATGATCAAGACTTGCAAACCTTCCTTTGGGTAGAAGCTTCTAGAATTGTGGTGTATAGAATTGAAGCCCTCGTAGTATTTTGGAGAACATGACTCCTAAAGAAGCCTTCACAAGTGTGAAGCCTGAAGTTAGTCACTTGAGAATCTTTGGTTGTATTGTGTATGTTCATGTGCCTAAAGATAATAGGACTAAGTTGGAACCATCTAAAAAGAAAGGAATATTTGTGGTCTACAATGAATCTTCAAAAGCCTACAAGATTTACATTCTAGGTCAAAAACTGATAGAGATCAGCAGGGATGTCACTTTTGAGGAAGATGTTGCATTCAAGAGATCTAAAGTTTCATACATGGAGATAGATAATGAAGACCAAGAGACTCCTTAGGACATGGAAGTTGACCATACTCCTGAGATTTAGAGGGATTCTACTGAACCAGAAGAAGATGGTGATCCAATTGAGCCTTTGGAACCAACTGATGGGCCAAGAGACATTGTAATAGGTCGAAAGAGACCTTTACAGGCTAAAAAAACAATGCAGGAGGCAAAAAAGTTTGCAGCTCCTAGAAGAAGATTCAAAGAAAACAAAAGACCACAAAAGTTTCTAAGCTATGTTGCATTAATGAGTCATATTATTGAATCTGAGCCTTCCAGTGTTGAGGAAGCATCAAGTCAGCAAGTATGGAGAGATGTTATGGCTGAAGAATATCAATCTATCATCAAGAATGATGTTTGGGATATTGTACCAAGACCAGAAGGGAAATCTGTTGTATCTTCTAAATGGCTTTTCAAGATCAAGCATGCGGCTGATGGAAGCATTGAGAAGTACAAAGCTAGATTTATGGCTATAGGATCCTCTCAGAAAGAGGGAATAGACTATGAAGAAACATTTGCTCTGGTTGCTTGTTATACATCCATCAGGACTATCATTGCTATTGCAACAACTAAAGGATGGAAGTTACATTAGATGGACATGAAGACAACATTCCTTAATGGTGTAATTGAAGAAGAGGTATACATTGAGAAACCTAATGGCTTTGAGATTCATGGGAAGGAGTCTCATGTTTGTAAATTGAAGAAGGCTTTGTATGGCCTTAAGCAGGCTCCTTGTGCTTGGTATGAGAGGATTGATCGATACCTGATGAGCTTGGGCTTCTCCAAGAATGATGTTGATTCAAATTTGTACTTCAAAGCAGTTGATGGTGAGGTATTAATCTTGGTTCTTTATGTTGATGATCTATTTCTTACTAGAGCAGAATATCTCATTATCAAATGCAAGGAGTTAGTTTTTGGATTTGAGATGAAGGATCTTGGATGTATGCATTAATTCCTAGGATTAGAAGTATGGCAGAGGCCTAATGAGATCATTCTGAGTCAACGAAAGTATACTATAGACATCTTGAAGAGATTTGGTATGATGGATTGCAAATCCATGTCTACACCGATGGAAACCAATTTGAAGAAGCCAAGTGAGCCTACAACTAGTTCAGATCTGGTGGATCCTACTATGTACAGGTAGTTGATTGAAACATTGATGTATCTAGTCAATACTAGACCAATATTTGCTATGTAGTGAGTGCACTTAGTTAGTTCATGTGTGAACCAAGGAAAATTCATCTACTTGCAGCTAAACATATCTTGAGATACTTGAGTGGCACAATTGGATATGGTTTGAAATATACTTCTAGTGTAGACCTAAAGCTGCAAGGATATTCTGATTTTGATTAGGTAGGGAGTGTAGTTGATCGGAAGATCACCTTTGGTTGTTGCTTTAGTTTGGGATCTGTGATGATTTCCTGGTGTAGCAGGAAGCAGTCTTCAATGGCACTAAGCACTGCAAAGGTCGAGTATATTACAACATGTGTAGTAGCCCGAGAAGCAATGTGGCTTCGGAAGCTCCTTACAGGATTGTTTGGACAATCATTAGAGCCAACTGTTATTCATTATGATAATCAAAGTTGTGTGAAGCTTTCTGTCAATCCAGTGTTTCATGACAGAACAAAACATATTGAGATCAAATACCACTATATCAGAGATATGGTATTGAGGAAAGCTATCCAGTTGAGATACATTTGCACTGATGAGCAAATGGTTGATATTCTCACCAAGCCTCTCTCCAGAGTAAAGTTTGTGCACTTTTGAGACAAGCTTGGAGTTGTGGAGAATGAAACCCTAGTTGAGAGGGAGACTCAACATTAGTGATCTTCTGTGATTTTCTTTAATGCATCTTTCTCTATGATAGAAATTTGAGGTGTAAACCCTTGTTAATGCATCTTTCTCTATGAGAGAGAAATTTGAGGTGAAATCCCTTGTTAATGCATCTTTCTCTATGAGAGAAATTTGAGGTGAAAGCCCTTGTTTCCACCCTTTGGGAGTAGCCATGGTGGATGTCATGTTGAGTGACTCCATGACAACATCATGTTGAGAGACTTCGTGATGATTTCCTTGTACTTGTGTTTATCCAACCTCTGGGAGTAGCCATGATGGACATCATGTTGAGATGACGACATCACGTTGAGTGACTCCATGATGGGCACTTGTGCACATGTTCTTTTCCATACATGGGAGTAGCCATGATGGAAAATATCACGTTGAGTGACTCCATGATGAGCTCTTTCCACATATGGGTGTAGCCATTATGGGTGTCATGTTGAGAGACACCATGACCTTGGATATCTAGAAGTATTATTCCCTAGCTAAGAGGGAGTGTTGATGCATATTTGTGGGCTTCATACTTCTAGCAACGATCAAACAATAAACTCATATAGTTGTTGGTTATTCATTTATTGTAAATAATTTAATTGCAATGTAATTTATATATCTCTTATTGATGACGACTTGTGAAGAGGTGCTTCACTTGAATAATAAGTAATGTTTTATTGTGACCGACTTCACCTTTATATCCACTACCTTTCATGAGTCACAAATCTTCATTGAAGGCCAACATTGCATCTAGAAGAGATGCATTGGTTTGAAGATCTCCCTATCGAATTGTATATAAGGAGGTGCTAGTCTCTCATTCATATTATCTTACAATCATAAAAAGAAAGTGTGAATTCACCTTCAGCAGAGTTCGATATTGGAGTGCATCATTATTCTTCATAGAGATCAAAGTAATTCTTCAAGAAGGCTGAAATTATCATCAAGGACGTGTGATATTTTTATCTGGAGTTTTTATCAAGTGTGGTGTTGATATTTGGCCTTGTGATCGGCCTCATTGTAAAGAGAATTGCTGATTATTATTCAATATATAAGTGATATATTGTTGTTGGGTTTTTTCTCCCTCAAGTTGGAGGGTTTTCCCAGGGTATATGCTATGTCAAATTGTTTAAATTGTTCTATATCTGCTTATTTAATTTATGATCCTAAAACTAACAGTTGACATGAATGTAATGAATATTTGGTAATGTGACAATATTCTAATATATTATAAGAGTTGTAATATTCATCTATGTATTACATATGGATTTATGTATTTCAATTTAGATTACTAAGTATGCTCATTGTCTAATTCTTGACGTAATTTGATGGCATATGTGCTTAGATCAAATCTTCTATGTTGCCTTCGTTATTTTATTTTCTATTATCTATGACTTTGTAGCCTAATGAATAAGGCATCAATCTCTAATCCACTTGACCAATTTCAAATAATTTAATATCAAATCATTAAATCAGTAGTGTAGGAGTATTTGGTCCTTCTATGCATTCATAACCTTGTAATATAATCATGGATCCATATTTAGTGAGCTTCAAACAAATTCATTTCATGCAAGTTATGATTTCACAATATTATTAGCTATATAGGGTTTATATGCAACCAATTTTTTTAACTCAGTGATAATATTTGGGGTTAAGAATGCATTTGGATTTGGTTGCAGCTGTTTGTTGAGTATATTTTGTGTGAGTTTAATACCTATTGAGGTATACCCCTAGGAACACCCTCCTAAGTATAAGTTGAGCTCAAACCACACGAGAGACTCTCCAAGAATTAGCTTAAAGTCCTCCATTATTTTGTTGATGAACCAATTTCACTGGTTTGTTGATAACCTTGGCCATGTAAGTGGAGTTTAGTTATAAGAAATAGAGTAGTGATTTTGAGAACTAACACTTATGTCCATGACCTTATAATAACTTACATGCCTCCTTATTGAGGTTATATCTACTTTGATTTCTATTTTCAAATATGGGAAAATTATAGGAGTATCAATTGCAAAACCAACTAAATAGAGATATTCATAAGAAACCCAAGGGTATCAATTTCCAATTCTAGGTAGAGGTATTTTGATATTGTAATGACTTGGGTTCACCCTAAATTTTTAATAGACACTTTTAAATTTCAAAGATTAATTGAAGGAAAGATCAACCTTAGTTGAGTGCCTCCCTATGTATGGTATATATTTCAAATGTGTGTTGTTTAGCTGGTCAACTAAAAGATTATAAAATCCTTGCATAGCCTTTGTAAGGTATTTTTTCAACATAATAAATAAAATATATGGGTATGCTCATATATTACTAAGTAGACGCATGTAATATATTGCAACCGTTTATTGTTTATTTGAATGTATGTGTACAACTCAACTTGCCTATGCATTCTAAAAGGCATGATCTTTTGTGATATCTTGATTGGGGTATCACCTTGTTTTCAGTTATTACAAATTTTGTATGAACTCAAGAACTATGTTTCCAAACTAAATAAAGGAATCAATCTACTACTAGCTCCATCACTCCATTTATCATCACCCCACTCCTAAATAAAACACTTAAATTCACTTTCTTTTTAGTTGAAATGACGTAGTTTTATAACTTTCAAGCATTAGAGACATACCAACTATAAGGGGATGTACATTCTTTTCATTAAATATCATGTCTAATATGTTTTTTCTATTAGAGGTACATAATCCTTGCATGTAAAAAGGAGAACATAGATATATTGTGACACTAGTATTGGGATACACTATGTAGTGGGTATATTTTGTTGTAAGGTAAATGTTAGATCACAATTGTATCAATTAATCCAACATCATAGGGGAACCCCATTAGTATCAAAGAACTAAAAGAGAAGGAGGTCTTACCCACCTCAATCATTACTCCTTAGTTTCCCAACTTGAACATAGCTTTGTGGTAATCTTTCTAGGTTTGACAACCATGGTACTTGGAGACAATCTAGCCTTAGGGGTTTGGGGTCCATAGCTCAAATCACTAACACACTGTATTTTCCCATTGCATGAATAATTAAGTTACATCATGCATTAGGATATGTAAGGTGGATAACACACCTAATACTAACAACAATAGTATACAAGGTACTTGGTGATATAATTAGAATGGGAAAACAAGATTTTATTCCATAGGTTACATGTTCTACATAAATAATCATTCCTTTCAAGCATGTGAAGATGAAGGCAATAATTGTGTGGCAGTAAGTTCCCATGAACCATGTATAGCCATTACCTTATTAAGGTTGCAATCATATTTTAGGGGAGTGTCACTAATAATATAATCTTAAAGAAATATTTGAACAAGTTGAATGCTAATGTTTTTTATGATAGTGATTATGTTAATGAAAGTCACACTATTATAAATATTAGTAAGTATTTTACCTTCCAATTTTTCTATTACATTCTATAGGAACTATTGGGAAGAAAAAGGTTGTTGACATGAGAAAGAACAAATTTGAATGTGAAGAGGAACTTTAGAATAATCCAAATAACATTGAAATCCAAAATATATTGACTAAAATGAAACATAAATGGAGGTTCCATCAAAACTATATTAAAAAAAAAGGGAGAAAAAACTAGTTGGATTAAAAGGGTATACGATAAATGCTTCAAATATATTTTTCAATATGTTGTTCAGCTAAGTTTTTCAAAGAAAATAAATGGTCATATTGATGTAAATGGAAAATCAATAATGACCACGAATATACTAAAGATGAATTTAGGAAATTCTACATGGATTTAATCTCTTTTGAATGTAGTAAGGTCAATAAGGTTGTTAGAGAGCTTTGTAAGAAAGTAATACTATCAAAAGTGAAAAATGAGGGTGCTAGTGAATTTGACAAAGACTTCTCCAAACAATAAAAATGGAATGCTACCAATCCTCCTAAATGGACAATCTTTAAGATGGGATAGTCTCTAGATTGAATTCTATAAAAAAAAACATTTATATGTGTTAATCCTATTTTTTTGAGGTCTATAAGGAGGCTATTAGGATGGGCACACTTGGTAATGAGCTAAATAAAGGTAAGATCAAAATATTTTCTAAGGAGGAGGATTAAAGTTTAATAAAAAATTAGAGCCAATAACCCTCTTAATTATTTCCTAAAAAATAATGCCCAAGGATTTGGTAATCATGTTGAGGAATATCTCCCTAAAATCATTTCTCCTAGACAAATATAGGATTCATTAAAGGAGGCTATATCCTAGATAATATTATTACTAGCTAGGAGGGTCTTGATCAGGCTAGAAAATTTGGACAAGATGTATGCATGACTCATCTTGATTTTGAGAAAGTCTATGACATGATTAAGTCTTTCATAATGTTGATGCTTAAATCCATTGGATTTTGAGAGAAGGTTTGTAGAATCTTTGAACTTCTATTTAATGATTCCTTAGCCCGAGTCAAAATTAATGGTGAGCTAATTGATCCTTTTATATTATTAATATCTCTAAGGCAAGGATGTCTAACTACCCTCTCTTTGTTTATGATTGCACCTAAAGCTCTCTAATATATCCTTAATACTACCAAAGCAAGTCCCCCTATCAAAAGTCTTATTATCCTTGATAACAATGAGATTGTTAGGAAAGTTGTGTCATACATCTTGCATAATAAAATAATGATTTTGATTATATAAATTAAGTATTTATGTGTGGTGAATCTTTAGAGATGTGTTTAGACATATTAAATAATTATTTGGGTACACTTGCAAATTTGTATGTGGCATTGGTTAGATATTTTATGTGTAGGTTGCACAATGGAAAAATATTTAATATTGGGAAATTTAAAACTAGAAAGTAAATAATGGGGTCGATGGATTTGTATACTCATAATTTTGAGACACAAATTTTCCAATACCATAATTGTAATTGTGTGAGCTTGAATCTATAAAAATAAGAATACATTTAGCGATTGGAGTAAGATATCATAACTTTTTAGGTTGGAAATAATTTGTACCAATCTCCCTTGAAGAGTGCATATGTGAAGTATGACATGGAATATATGGTTGCATGGCTATCCATTATGCTTGGATACATGGAGGATGCATTTGAGTAGCTTGATGTTTCAAAGGTATTCATGTAGAATTTATAAGTGTATTTTAATGTTTCATTGTTGATTAACACGTTAAATGTAGATGCTTTGGAGGTTGGGTTTTTCCCTCACGAGAGATTTTTCAAAGTATATTTTGTGCAATCTTGTGGTATATCTTTGATAATTACATTATGGTTATCTTGTAAGCATGTGTAAATTATTTTCTCTCATAGGGTTATGTAGGAAATGGTTTGATCAACATATTAATTTCCTATCAAAGATGCTAAACATATAATTCATTGATGATATAAACTTATTTTTTATTTTTATATAGATTGATCTCGACAAATTAATGAAAAATTTAGGTATGTATTGTTTAACCTTTCGATCAAAATTTTCTTCCATCAAATCCATAGTTAAGTGTTGGAATACCTAGCCTCCTAGTTGATTTCTAACATAAGGGTGGGAATGGGGAGAACCCAATAAATCAATTATCTAAGCATCCCTTTTTTCTTAATCCTTCTCTCAAAGAAATGTGAGAATGAGTCTATCAAAAAATTGAGAATAAATATACCAAGTGGCAAGGGCATCTACTCTCTCTTGTTAGAGTATAAGCATGTCAAAATATCCTATCTTCTTTTGGTACTTGGCATGCTTTTGTCTAGTTATTTGAGAGCACATATGTTAAAAAAAAAAAATTATGGTCAGATGGGAATGGTAGTAAAAAAGTTTAGGGGTTGGGAAGCTAAAGGTTGCAAAACTTTTGGTGATATTCTTATTAGTTGTTACTCAATCTCTCAGAGTGAAATTAATCCAAACTTTAGATTCTTGTATCTTAGAGAGAGACACTCTATTTTTAATAATGTCCTACATGGTGTTAATATCCCCATTCAACTTAGATTCAATACATAAATTTTAAGCAATATGGAGTGGAAAAATGTTACCCCTTTGTTGTTGGCCAAAGCTAAGGAAGCACATAATATGTTGAATAACACTCACAAATTCCTTGATATGCCTAACTTGCTACAAAATATTTCCTCATTTGAAAAAGATAATATATTTTTTTTATTGTAGGTCATATCTAGTCCAAGTGATTGAAACCAAAAAAAGTCATGTTTTAGATGTCTCATTATTTCAAAAAAAAATTATAGTCCTTTAGGATGTTGGATTCAATCCCTATGTGTGTCTAATTTGTAATATTGAAGATTCTATTGAACACCTTTTTTATTGCAGAGTTTCTAGTAATATTTGGTCTATGTTCTTAAGGAGAAAGTTGGGGTGTGATAATAAAAATGTCATTTTATGTTATGAAATCATTTTTAGTTTTATGAATGATTTGATGGAGAATTTAGTTTGTTATGGATAAATATTTCAACTAAAATTTTATGACAAATTTGGAGGGCTAGAAATGAAGAATTGTTCCAAGGGAAGAGAAATTTCCTTATAATTTTTTATGGTGAGTTCATCTTTTCCTCCATTATTTTGTAAGTTATTTAACACTAAATATTTTCAAAAGTAAATTTTATTGTTTATTAGATTGTGGTAAAGTCATATTGCATGGATCAAACATTGCTCATGTTGAATGGTGGTCAAATATAAATAGAAATGGTAGATACATAGAAGAGGAAAGTGGTAAAGAGGAATATGCTATGAAATTTGAGCCAACACATCTTGTTGATAATATTGTCCTTATTATAAATATGTTTGGTAATATCTACATTAGTTCTCAATATATTCCATAATAAATCAATTTTGTTATTATTGTTCCTAGTGCACCTACATTTTCAAACTTTGACAGTGGTGTAGAGATAGAAAGGATCTCAATTGTCACTAAATGTTTATGTTGTTCAAAACAAGGTAAAACAAAGCTGCAATATTAACTTATGTATATGAATTCAAATATGAAAATAAGATCACCAAATTAGATTATATATATGTGATTACACATTCATCACAATAGAAAAATCAACAAACAAAATATGACACCAGATTTATGTGGAGAAACCCTTTTGGTAAAAAACTCCACATGACAAAAGAGGGCAACTATATTATTAATCTTTACAATAGAGATACACCATAGTACACTTCACTATTGATCTGTGATCAACTCAGATGCTTCCATACACTTGCAAATAACTCAATATGAAATTATCATCCAATGGCTCATATATATATAACTTGTGGGAGGTAAAACCACAATGGTAAACCAAAACAAGAGGTACCAAAACCACTTAAAACAAACCATGCCCCTTTATTGGAAGACCATGAGTCATGATAAAATGTTAAATAAAGTGCACAAGGCTCCAACATGGGTGCCTAGCCCATAACATTTTCAATTTCTGCCTTTCAAGATGCTTCGATGACTCTTCAACTTCTAGATGGAACACCAATGGACACCTCTTTCCCTCCAAAGTTGAACGTCCTACTCAAGACCTTTCACATTTCCAATATGGATGCCTAGGAGAAATTCCTCTTGAAAATATAATTACAATATGCCAATGTTTTTAATGAATTTCTCTCATGTCCCCTAGGACACTTTCCAAGAAATATGGAGACATATGGATGACATAGGTTTGCAAGGTTAATGTCACCTAACCTAAAAAATTAAGAATTATATTTTGACAATGATGTATTAAATATAGGCAATGTATAAGATGTGGAAATTAATTATATAGTGTTATAGCTAGTGAAATATAATTACCTTGGGTATTTTTTGTGATCTTAGCCCTAGGTATAATTATTATTTTTGGTATATCTAATTTTACAATAGTTTCAAAAAAATATTATTACCATTAATGAATCATAATGTACAACCTACTTTTGTTAATTATATAATTAAAAATACTCCTTTATCCACCATTCTACAAAATCTAGGTAAATTACTAATGTTTTAACCATATAGAAACACTTTTTTATTAAAGGTAGATAAGGGCTTTAAAAGGGGCCTTGACCCTTTTACAACCAAACAACAAAATGGCAACAAAAAATAGCTCAAAACTCCCAAAGGAGAGAGGGAAATAATAGGAACAATTAAACCAAAACATAATGTTGCAACAAAATAATAACTAAACACAAGGGACCTGAATTACAAGATCTCAAAGAGTTCAATGAATTTTTTTCCCCCCGCACATCCTTCAAAAACTCTAGGTTATTCCATAAAATCCATATCTTGGTCAATAGGGGCCTTCTTCTCTTTTATTGATTGTGCATCCTAGAGCTAGGGCCCACCTACTCTAATGGAGCTTGAGATTTGAGATCATCTTGTAACATTTTAATATTGGTTGCATGAATTTGTATAGTAAACCTACTAACATCCATAAATTTTCTAGGCTAAGATTAATATCTCACAACTCCATAGTATTGAGTCTTCTTAACCCATATAGAATTAATCTAGTTGTATAAACTTTTTTTAAGGAAGGATACCTAGATTTAAGCAAATAATAAAATATAACCACATATTTAAGTCACTCTTTGTAACACCTATTGCTACCTACTATATACCACACAAAATTGAAACCAAATCTCTCTTCTTAATTAGTGTTTATGACATAAATCCTCAACTTCCATGCCTAATTTATCTCATCACACTTCTACACATTCACTAATATTTTTCTCTCCCAAATCAATCCTCATTGAACATATGTAAATTCAATGCCAAACACTTAGTTATGCATAAATTAGTACTTGATATCATAAGAAAAGATACATGTCTGAAACTTTTGTGCAACTAAGAAACATTGTGTTCCAAAGGCTAAGTACTCCTTTGGGGCCCTTATTTCTCTACAATACTACATAATGACTAAAATATACTAACGTGTTGTGAGTAAGTAAAATTGGGGAAATTTTAGTTCCTCAAGTTCAATATAATCCACAACCTTTCACCAAGAAAAGATAAAAAAAAAAATCCACTCTTAAGTAACCTACAAGGCTAGACAACTTGCAAAATTGTTTGTACCTACTTGAGATTTACAAAAGCTTAATTAGTTATATTAAATCATTCATATTTAATAAAATACACATACACATACAAATAAATATTCAATATTCATTTTATATTATCAAATACATTCCTTTACAAATTATGTAGCATGAGCTTAGGAGCCTATATACCTAAGATTATCTATCACAAAGACATATTCCTAAGATATATTAATATGAACCAACATTGATCATACAATAGTTATTTCAATAAAAATATTTTAGATACATTGAAATGTTTCATGTCCTATAGCTCATTCACAATATTTGTGTGCCTCATTTCTTCATAATATTTTGAGGATCATTTATAAGAAATTTACTTGACCCTTCATCTTCCATTACCAATCTAATTTCATTATGCACATGTTCTAGTGAGTTAATGCTTGATCACTTCTCCCCATCTCATGCCTCACTTCATAATTAATGCACCATTTACAAGTTAGTACTCAACACTAGGAATGCAATCTATTACACACATAAATCTTGTACAAATATCATAAACATGGTACAATCACTATAAGTCACTTTAACAAAGATATAAGGAAATGAAGTCACTAGAATAATTTACTTGCTATGTAATACAATGATTTATCCTACTTGACTAAACACAATGTATGGGTCTACAATTTTGTTCAACCACCACCATTGTGGGTATCTAGTTCTATAGGGGGAATGAGGATGGTGCATGTGTGATTCAACTGTTGGTTGTGACTTACACACTTGCACTGATAATTCAAAACTATGCACAATTAATACTACATAATACAACCTCCATTAAAAACCCTTCTTCCTAATTATATAGGTATTGAGAGCTTTAACATCAAACTAGATGTAGACTAATTGATAATACTATCAAAGCTTGCAAGGAAAATTAAACAATATTAAAATTAATCAAGAAAAGAACACCAAGAATACCATTCTCAACACATGGGCCCAAGTTTAGAAAAAATAAAGGAACATGTGGCCACCTAACCTACCAAATAGCCTTTACTTAGATGGTCTCCTTGCTACCCACCACAATGTTGGAACTTTGATTTATGGAGTGGTTTTGGCTTCCACCCATCCAATCAAGGCTTCATTGCTTAATGGAAATTTTATATTTTTTCTTGTGTCAAATATGACCTCAAGGTACTTCTTTTTGGAGTCCTTGTTTTCAATGTATATACAATCTTTACATTTAGAATTAATATTTGATAATAAGTTTCCCCTATGCCACAATGTGCCTAGCAGGATGTCGATTATATATATTTAAAAATAAATAGTAAGAATGTCATCAATCATCATTAAAATTTATTAGAAAATATACCATAGTTTTGAGATCGGTGGCTTATAGGACATTGTTGGTTCTTGACTAGACTTAGATACACAATTTGATAATTATTAGAGAAAAAATTATAAGACATTCAAACTAACTTCTTGAAATCTTTTTCTTTCTTTTCCTCCACACTTCTTTCACTAACTTGTCTATGTTCTTTATGCCATTGAAATATCTCTTCTTCTTTCATAATCACTTCCGCTTTGCTTCCACAATATTTAGAGTAATTTTTGAGTATTTTTTAGCTTGTAGATAAATACTTGAGTGTCACTCCTTTCTTGATATGTTATATTTATCCCATTTCTTTCTTCTTCAACTTAGGTTGTTACCTTGAACCTTATTGGTTGATTTAGCTAGTTAATTATTCATTTAACACCCTTCTTATATTTTCTTCTCATGACATTCATTGTAGTTCTATCCTCTCTAGACTTTGTTAGAGTTGAATTTATTTTATTGGTTTCTTTTTCTATGCTATCATCTTGCCTTTTTTTTCCTTTTATCTTCCACATTCTTCTATACTAGCATCTTAGCTTTCTCTTTTCTATCTTCCAAAGTCTTGCTCAACTCATTGCTTATCTTTTCCTTTTCTTTGTTTTCTTACCACCCATGGTTCTCTTCTCCTTTTAACTCCTTGACTAGTGTCAACCACCTACATATAACATCTTCTTTGACATACTACCTTACCATCTATCAACTAGATTTTCTATTGAACTAGCATTCATACCACCACCTCATATACCATTTAGATTAACCCCATGGGATATGTAATATCCTGGATCAATTTTCTAAACCATTTTTTTTGTAATTTTTACAAAGTTTAATATTTAGGCATTTCGTCAAACCCTTTGTATGTTGTAGGTCCGAGTTGATTTTTAACTTGTTTTGAATGGATATTTTAAATAATCAACATAACATTAATTTCTGAATGTCACATA